>PVJA010031425.1:5742-25040 GCA_004027025.1 Myocastor coypus
TTTTTTTTTTTTTTTTTTTTTTTTTTTTTTTTTTTTTTTTTTTTTTTTTTTTTTTTTTTTTTTTTTTTTTTTTTTTTTTTTTTTTTTTTTTTTTTTTTTTTTTTTTTTTTTTTTTTTTTTTTTTTTTTTTTTTTTTTTTTTTTTTTTTTTTTTTTTTTTTTTTTTTTTTTGTATTTCCATCTTATTGCAATACTGGTTCTCAATGTGGGAGTTGAAGAACAGCATTCCTGCAATATTTCTTGTGATTTTACATATTACCCATTTCATGTATAAACTGAGTGGATTTGCCTCTTCTCCCCCCCCGCCCCCACTTTATGGTGTTCTCTGGGAGTTAGTTGATTTTATTTATTTTTTTCTAAATAACAACTCTTTGATTCACTGACTGTTTTTATTGTTTTTCCCTGAATCAATTGCATTAATTTCTGCTCTTGTCTTTATAATTTCCTCCCACTTAAGAGGTTTTGGCTTCAATTGTTGTTGTTGCTGCTTTTATTTCCTAGAAATTTGAGGTTCCACATTAGGTTGTTTATTTGTATTTAATCCGTTTTTCTGATGTGAGGATTCATTGTTGTAAATTTCCCTTGTAGGACTGCTCTCACTGTGTCATGTATGTTCCAATATGTTGAGTCAGCAGTATCACTTAATAATAGACACAAACATTGTGTACTTTAGTGATATCTTTTGCTATTGATTTCCAAATTCATTGCACTATGGTAAGATAATATGCATGGGTTATTTCAATTCTTCTGATTTTCATTAACCATGCCCTATGGAATAATGTGTGGTCTATTTTTGAGAACATCACACGTGTAGCTGAGAAGAATGTGTATTCAGATGTTTTAGATTGGGACACTCTGTAGAAATCTACCAAATCCATTTGTTAACAGGTTTGGTTTAATTCTGATATTTTTACTTTGACTTTTTATCTAGTTAATCTGTCTTTTTGTGAAAATAGGGTTTTTCAATCCCTCACTATAATTGTGTCATTGCTTATTTGGTCATTTATGACTGTTAATATTTGTATTATGTAGTTGGGTGTGCTGGTGTTTGGTACATATGTCTTTTTTTTTTTTTTTTTTTTGCTTTTTGAGACAGGGTCTCATGCTGGGATTACAGGCGTGAGCTACCACGCCCGACTGGTACATATGTCTTTGTAAGTGTTGTCGCTTCTTGGTGTTTTCTGTTAACAAATATGTAGTAACTTCCATGTCTCTTTTGCTCATCTTTGATTTAAAGTTAATCCTGAAAATAGAACAACTGCTCTGGTATTCCTGATTTTTCCTGGTTTCATGTAGCATAGAAAAATTTTTTCCATCCTTTGACTTTTAGTCTATGAATTTCTTTTACCATTGAATATATTTCTTGAAGGAGGAATATTAATGTACCTCATTTCCTTATCTATTCTACCCATTTGTTTTAACTCATGAGTTGAAACCATTTGTATTGATGGTTATAATAAACATGTATTGAGTCATCTTTTTAATGTTATTTTTCCCTTGTTGGTTCTATCCTGTTTCTCTGTTTAATTGCTTACTTTGCTTCCTGCTTTATTTCTGTTCGTGTTCATGTGTGTGTAGTTTTTGTTATCTTTTTCTAATGCATCCCTTAGATCATTCTATAGTGCTAGTTTGGTGATCACGAAATATTGTTCATTGTCATGGGAGTATCTCCTTTCTCTATTTAATTTGAAAGACAGTTTATACAGTACGTCAATGTGGGTTGGATATTTTTGCTTTTACAGCTCAAAATACCTCACTCCATGATGTTGACATGAGGATTTATATAAAGAAAAAGTCTGCTGTGTTTCTGATGGGCTTTCTTTATAGGTGACATTTTTTTCCGTTTTTAATGTTTTATTCTTGTGTTGAAGTTCTGTAACCTTGACTGTTATGTGCCACTGTGTAGATTTATTTTGGTAATGTCTATTTGGAGTACTGTATGCTCACTTATTTATATATCAACAGCTGTATTCATGGTTGTGAAGTTTTCAGTCATTATTTTTCTGTAGAGATTTTTAATGGCATTTGTCCTTTCTTGAGCTTTCTCACCATTTTCAATCTAATGGTGATTTCCTTTGCTTCGTCTGGTAATTGTTGGATTGATTTTCTAGTTTTCCTTTTTATTTTTAAGATATATTTCTTTTCCTAGTCACTATCACATTCTTGGCCTTAATAAAAATTTTATTTTATTTTATTTTATTTTGAAAAGTATAAACAAAATCAAGGACAAAAATCAGAAGCAAAGACAGAAACAGCACACATATGTAACAGATTTTTAAAATAAGAATAGCCAATTAACAATGGTTGGTATACTCTATTTCTATCATCAAGTCTATTGCTCAGATTAAGAGATGTAGTTATTTAAGATTCAACAAATGATTGAATACTACCAATGCTTTCAAGAAATATTAATTATTGTTTTTGTCTCTTTTTTATTCCATTTTTAAAGAGTATTTTTAAAGGGTATAGTAATAACTGATATGCTATTACAATTGGTACACATGCAGAAGACCAAGATGACAGGTATTGAAGCATTTTCTTTGGTATTATATTGCTGTCGTTGATGTAGTTGCTTAGTCTATAAATATAAATATAAATATACAGAATTAGTCAAGAAGAAAATTCTACACATTACTTCCTGTTTTCAAAATCTAGTGGGAATTTGAGGTTTAATCTCCTTAGCCATGTCTCCCTACTTTCTTTCCTATCCTTTCTCCTTTCTCTCTTTGTTTAATACTCAAGTTCCATTTCTTTCCATTTTACTATATCTGCAATACCTTGCAGGGGTTTTAGGGGGTGTTCCTAAAATAGGGAGACAATATGATATTTACACACGTGGGTCTAATCTATTTCACTTATGAGTATAGCTTCTAGTTGCATCCACTTACCTATGAAGGCTTTGAGTTTGACTTTATACAATGTTTGTCCGTTGTATAAACTATCACCTCCTTCTCATGCATTCATCAGGTTATGCACACTTTGGTTGCTTCCAAGATTTGGCTATTAAATTTGTGATGCTGTAAACATGGCTGCACATATATATCACTATGATATGATGTTTTCAGTTCTTATGGGAAAACACCTAGAAGAAGAATACTTGGGTTAAATGGGATTTCCAGTCCCAGTTTTTTGAAGAGTCTGCACACTGATTTCCATAGTGATTGTACTGGACTACATTCCCAAAAGCAATAGAGAAGTGTTCCTTTCCCCCCACAGCCTTTCCTATATTTGATACTAGTTGATTTCTTTATGATAGCCATTCTTTCTGGTGTGAGATGGTATCTCAATCTAGTTTTTATTTTTAATGTTTTAATTTGCATTTTATGAATGGCCAGTGATGTAGGGCATTTTTTAAGTTATTTCTTCACCTCTAGTATTTCTTCCTCTGAAAAGGTTGCATTCATCTCTAATTCCCATTTTTAGATTGGGGATTTAAAATTTGAGGTCCTAATTTTTTTTTAGCTCTTTATATAGTCCAGATAGAACATATTTGTCTGAGTGATTATTGGTTAATATTTTTTTACAAGTTTGTGAGTTTTTTTCAGTCTCCTTGTGATTTCTTTTGATGTGCAGAAATTTCTCAATAAAAAAGGAGGTGCCTATTGTTGATTGTTTGAAGTATTTCCTGTGCAGTTTGACTTTTCTTCATGATCTGTCTGCACCCTGATGTCTTCAAGATTTTCACCTACTTCCTCTTCCTGGAGATTAAGTGCTTCTGTTTTAATATTTAGGTCTGTGATCTACTTTTAACAGTGATAGACCCAGTTCTAATTTAAGTTGTCAGCATGTGGAGAGCCAGTTTTTCTTCAATCGTTTGTTAAAGAGGCTATTTTTCTTTGAGTGAACACATTTGGTACCTTTGTGAAAGATAAGATGACTGAGTGTGTTTGTTGTATCTGGATCTACTAATCTCTTCCACTGATCTTCTGGTCTGTTTTTCTTACCAGTATGATGTTTGTTTTATCACAGTAGCTTTGTAGTATAATTTCAGTTCAAAGATTATAATGTCTCCTGCCTTACCTTTGTTGCCCAGGATTGACTTATTGACCTATGTTAGGTCTTTTCTGGTACCAAATAAATTTTAGCAATGCTTTGATTGGTACTGTGAGGTCCGTTTATGGTATTTGGATAGGGATAGCATTGAATCTGTATAACTATTTTGGAACTATGGCCATTTTCACAATGTTGGGTCCTCCTAACCATGAGCAAGGAATAGCACCAAATTTCTGAAAATCTCTTAAATTCTTTTTTTTTCAAATAATGTAATTTTAATTGTATACATCTTTTACTTCCTTAGCTAAATTAATTCCTAGGTATTTCATTTTTGAAAGTATTGTGAAAATATCACTTCTGTAATTTCTGTCTCAGTGCGTCTGTTATCTGTGTAGAAGAATTATTGAATTTAGATATTGATTTTATAATCTGATACACTACTGAATTTATTTAATTCTGGGAGTCTATTGGTGGAGTTTCTTTTTGAAATTCCCCAGTATTGTGTTTTATACAAATAATGATAGTGTAACAACTTTAGCTATTCTTATTCTTTTTATTTCACTCTGTTATCTAATGGCAATACCTACTGTTTCCAGAACACTACTGTATAGGAGTGGTTACAGAGGATATCTTTGTCTTGTCCTGATTTTGAGAGTAAAAGATTTCAATTTTTCTCAGTTTAGAATTATGTTGGTTGTTAGATTATTATAGTTAACTTTTATCTGATTGAGATGGAGGTCATCTATTCTAAATTTCTGTAGGATTTTGATCATGAATGAGTGCCGGACTTTGTTAAAAGCCCTTCTGCATCAATCGAGATGACCATATGGATTTTGATTCTGGCTCTATTGATGTAGTCTATTACATTTACACATTTACATATATTGAACCATCCCTGTATTCCCGGAATGAATCCTACCTTGTCACATTGTATAATCTTGATGATTTGCTGTATTCTATTTGTTAGGATTTTATTGAAAATTTTTGCATCTATGTTAATGAAGGAAATTGACATGTAGTTCTCTTTTTTTGGTTGAATCTTTCATTGTGTATCAGTATTATCATTGCCTACAGGAATGACTTTGGGAGTATTGCTTCTTTTACAATTTCAATGAAGTCTCTGAGAAATAGTGTGGTTAAATCTCTAAATTTCTGCTTTTGTTATTTTTTTATTGTTTTACAATAATTAGTACATTGCATAATGCTGTCTTCATCATAGTTGTTCCGAGTGCAAGATGAAGAAATGTTTTTTTTCTAAACATCATTAGTACAGATCTTTCTTTTCATTGTACAAAGAGAAAGTAGCTGTACATATAGTCCAATAGTCTATAACAGTAGTGGATTATCAGCTCATCTGGCATTATCCTAAGCTGTTGACCTGAGCCTTTTACCACTCAGCATATTAATATGGCTTTCCTTTTTATATCTTGTGGTTAGACTTTTCTGCTGGATGGTTAAGATTAAGATAAAGCAAGACCTATGTTACAAAAAAATGTAACCTTTGTATCTGACAAGATCAGTCAGGTTGCCTAAGGAATTACCATGAAACCACGTACTGCGTTTTGCAGAACCTTTGTGTATCAACCATCTGGATGAATGATGGCCATTGCTGCACCATTTTGTTCCCTGTGGAAGCCCAAGAGAATATTTTCTCTCTAGGTGATTCTCCTTAGGCACACTTTACATCATTGATCACTTTCCTTTGCAGCCCCATAATTTCTTTGGACAGGAAATCTGGGACTATTAGCTATTCTTGAATCCCTTCTTTTTATCTAATTATTTGGACTGCCAACCTAAGTTGTTAGCCTTCCAGAAGAGAAGCTTAATGATATTATTCCCTATAACACAGGCACTCGAACATAACATCACTATCTTTCTAAATATCAAATGCCTTAGACGTAATATAAAACAATTGCTGATATTCTAAAGTTTAAATCCCTACAGAATGTAAAAAAAAGGAGAAGAAGAATTATGCATTGTTACACAGAGATTTAGGAACTTTACCATTTAGAAAGTTATAGTGGTACACTTCTATGGCCTTTTTTGCATGTTTTCATATTCTCTAAATTTCTTGTAGAACTGAGCTGTAAGTCCAGGAGAATCTGGGCTTTTCTGTGTCTTTAAGCTTTATGACATTTTCAATTATGTTGGTTGATATTAGGAATAGTCAGAGGTTTATATCTTCTTCATTCAGTTTTGTTATGAATCGGTCCATTTCTTTTGTGTCTTTAATTTTGTGAGAATACATGTTTTTAAACTAGCTATTCATGATCTTCTGAATTTCCCCATAGTCTGTAGTAATTTGGCTCATTGCATTCCTTATTGCTTAAATTTGTATCTCTTTCTTTCTCTAGTGTTTTTTTCCCTAGCTTAATGTTATTTTAACAAGCCAACACAGTAACAAGGCCCACCCCGTGAGTGAGATCAAGACCTCCTACTGCCTGCTGGAAGCTCAGCCGACCCGGCAGCCAGGCCTAATGTGACTTGAGCAGCCTGATCCACCGAGCAACCTGCACAATGCAGCCCTGAATGACCAACTCACGGGCATGCAAGTAGGAACTCTCAGCCTGCTGGGCCCCGCTCCACCACCAGAACTCTGCCCCCCTCCCCACAGGTCATCACTGGAAGGCAGTGAGCACTAGGCCTGTACCCTTGCACCACCAGAACTTCTACCTTGCTCAGAACCCAGCTCTAGCATCTACTGCGGAGCCCTGCAGAAAAATTCCCTGCAAGAGAGGCTGGGGGTCAGACCCTAACAGCTAATCCAGGAGCTGAACATCTTTCTGGAGGAGCACAGCAGGCTCTCATCCAAAAGCTGCAGCTGAAGAAGCTGAGCACAGAAGCTAGACCAAGCCAGGCACATCGGGACAAGATCAAACTTGGTAGATCTGGACCCAAATTTTAGTAGGCACTAACGACAGATAACTTCACCAAAGTTCTGCACCTAAGATCACTGCTATACAGAATAATACAGACAAGGTACAAAATGCAATCTCAGGTCCTGAGCCCACATGGGAACAAATAAAGAGACACTACCATAGAAGAAAATGAGAATCATGTAGCCAAATCATGTAGCATCTGAAATAAACAAACAAATGCAGAAATGTACAGAGGACTTGGATTGGAGATAACCTCTGAAGTAAAAAAAGAAATCTTTGACTTACTAGAGTCTGAAGGAAAAAAAAAAAAACAGATCGACAAAAGTATAGAGGGAATCAGATGAGAAATAATCTTGGAAGTAAAAAAGTCATTTCTAATTAATAGCATCTAAAGTAAAAGAACAACTTCAGAACACTAGAGAAGAAATGAGAGCAGAAACAACCTCAGAAGTAGAAAAAGAAAGGTGAACTATACTGAAAGATTGAATAAATGCATCTAAAGAAGACACTGATAAAAAATTAGAGAATAGAAAAATAATGGAACACTTGAATGAGCAACATAGGAAATAAATAGGTCGTATGAAACAGTTTCAAAGAGATATACAGGAAAATAAAATCTCAATCACCGTATGAATGAGAGTGAAGATAAGATTTCAGATCTGGAAGACACAGTCAAAACAAGTGAAAAGATAAGAAAGACTCATAAAAAACAGGATTCAGGAAAAAAATAATTCAACATCTGGAAGACAATGCAAAAAAGAACAACATGAGATTAAGAGGTATCAACGAGGAAGAAGGAGATGACACAGTGACATAAAAAGAATAAGAGCAGAGGTAATAGCAGAAAGCTTCCTAAATATGAGAAAACAATTAGATATTCAGTAACTGAAGCATACAGAACTCCAAATAATATGAACCAGACTAAAAACACACCCAGATTTATAATAGTGAAGATCCCAAAAAGTCAGCATAAGAATAATATACTAAAAGGTGCTAGACAAAAGAAACAGATCACATTTAATGGAAAACCCATGAAAATAACGACAGATTTCTCTTCACACACCATGAAGTCAAGAAGAACATGGGGCAGAGTGCTTCAAGTACTCCATGAAAAAAAAAAAAAAAAATCCGGCCCAGACGGCTATATTCTGCAAAACTCTCTTTCAAGTATGTGGCAGAAATTAAATACATCCATGACAAAGAGCAATTAAAGAATTTGATGGTGCCAAAGCCAACCCTCTAAATACATTTTAGAGAGGGACCAAAATGGCTGGAATTCCAAAAATAAGACCAGAAAGAACACAACAAATAGGGCAACCAATTAAACACAGGAAAATGTGGTAAACAATAGTAAGTAAAGACATGTCAATCATAAGTCAATACATTTAAATTATTATCATTAACGTAAATGGACTCAATTCTCCCACTAAAGGAAATATACTCTCAGAGTGAATAAGGAAGCAAAATCCAGCAACGTGCTGTATACAACAAACACATTTAACTCATAAAGAAACTGATAGGCTAAATATTAAAGGATGAAAAACAATACTACGTGCCCCAGCACCTCAAAAAAAAACGAGGGGTAGCAATGCTGTTTGCAGACAGTCTAAAGTTCAAACCAAGACTGAGCAAAAGAAATAAAGAAGGCCACTACATACTGATTAGGGAAAAAAATTTAAGATGAAGAGATAAAACTCATAAATATGTATGCACCCAACATGGGAATACCAAGTTATATAAGACAAATCTTAATGGACAGGAAAAAGTAAATACCTAATACCACAGTCTTAACAGGACACCTTAATACCCCTTTATCCCAAAAAGATATGCCAAGCAGAGAAAAAATTAGTAAGGAACTGAAACAGATCTTAGATCAACTGGACTTAGTGGACATGTACAGAGTGTTCCACTAAACTAATTCAGAATACACATTTTTCAGCTGCACACAAGACATTTTCCAAAACTAACCACATACTAGTGCATAAGTCATGCTTAAGTATATGCAAGAAAACAGAAATTATCCAATGTATAGTCCTGGCCACAGCGTAATGAAATTGGAAATAAATGACAAAAGAAAGCATGAGAGGGGCCCAGTGGGATGGCTCAGTGGTCTAAAGTCCCTGCTTGGGAAAGCTTGGGTGGCTTCAGGGACCGCAGTTCAATCCCTGGCACCACATGCTGCTCTGGCCCTGCCCTGGGGGCAGGCTGAGCCGGCCATAAAAATGAGTGAATAAACAAAGGTTCTGAAACAAGAAAAAATAATAAATTAAAAAAAAGAAGGCATGAGAAACCCATAAATACATGGAAATTAAACAACAACCTTCTCAGACACCAGTAGGTTACAGGAAAAGTTAAATAAGAAATTAAACAATATTTATATTTTAATGAAAATTCAAATACAACCTATTGGAACTTATGGGATGCAATGAAATCAGTTCTTAGAGGGAAATTTATAGCTCTGAAATCACACATTAACAAATAAATATTCTCATGCAGCACCTAAAACAACTAGAAAATGTAGACCAAATGAAACCAAACACCAAAAGATGGGAGAAAATTACAAAGATTAGAGCAGAAATTTAAGTGAGACAAAGAAAAAAATACAAAGAATTAATGAATCAGTGGTTCTTTGAAAGATTAAATAAAATTGATAAGCCCCTAGCTAACCTCATCAAAAAGAGGAAAGAAAGGACTCAAATTCAAGCAATAAGGAAAATAAAGGATGAAATTACTATAGGCCCAGCAGGGATTCAGATTTCATAAATAGCTACTTTGAGAATCTTTACCCTCACAGAATTGAAGACACAGATAAAATGGGCTGATTTCTAGAAAGGTACAAACTACCAAAACAAAATCAAGAAGATATGAGAACTCTCAATAACCCAACAGCAGCCAATGCAATGCAAAATGTAATAAAAAGCCTACCGGCAAAGAAAAGTCCAAGACCTGATGGATTCAGCACTGAATTCTACAATAAATTTATAGAAAACACAATACCAATACTCCCCAAACTCTTCAATGAAATTTAAAAGGAAGCAATCGTTCCAAAATCATTCATAGAGGCAAATATTAGACTAATATCAAAGCCGGAGCATGATGCAACTAAAAAAGAGAATGGCAGTGCAATTTCTCTCATGAATATAGATGCAAAAATCCTGAAGAAAATCCTCAACAATAGAATACAGGAAATCATCAATAAGATTATACACCATGACCAGGTAGGACTCATCCAAGAGATGCAAGGATGGTTCAATATATGCAAATCTATGAATGTAATACACTAGTAATTGAGTCAAAGCCAAAAATCACATGATCATCTCAATTGATGCTGAAAAGGCTTTTGACAAAGTTCAAAACTCATTCATGTTCAAAGTCCTACAGAAAATTGGAATAGATGGCCTCTACCTCAATCTGGTAAAAGCCATCCATGATAACCTAATAACTAACATAATTCTAAATGGAGAAAAAGTGAAGTGTTTTACTCCCAGATCTCATACAAGGCAAATATGTCCTCTATTACCACTCCTATTCAATATAGTTCTGGAATCATTAGCTACAGCCATTAGACAAGAAAGAGAAATAAAAGGAATAAGAATAGATAAAGAAGAAGTTACATTATTATTTGCAGATGACATGATAATCTATTTGGAAGACCCTAAAAAACTCCACCGAGAAGCTACTAGAATTAATGCACAAATTCAGTAGCATAGCAGGATAAAAAGGTCAACTCACAAGAGCCAGTAGCATTCCTCTACACAAATAACAAACCCACTGAGAGAGAAATTAGAGAAACAATACCTTTGATGATAGCAATGAAGAAAATGAAATACTTGGGAATTAATCTAAAGAAGTAAAAGACCTTTTCAATGAAAAGTATAGTACTGTGAAAAAAATAGATCCTTGAAGATTTCAGAAAATGGAAAGATTTTCCCTGCTTATGTGTAGGAAAAACAACCATTGTGAAGATGGCCATACTCCCTAAATTATTATACAGAGTTAAGGCAATTCCTTTTTTTTTGGCAATTCCTATCAAAATATATGAAAATACCTCACAGACTTTAAGAAATCATTCCTAAAATATATTTGGAGCAAAAAAGGACCTAAAATTGCAAAGATAATTCTGCAAAACCAGTGTAGGGCCGGAGGCATTACAATTCCTGACCTAAAGTTATACTACACAGTTACAGTAATAAAATCAGTATTGTATTGGTAACAAAGGTAGACCTGAGGATCAGTGGAACAGGTTAGAAGATACAGAAGCAAATACAAACACACCCAGTCACCTAATCTTCAAGAAAAGGACCAAACATCTTTACTGGAAGAAAGATAGCTTCTTTAACAAATGGTGCTGGAAAAACATGATCTCCACATGCCAATAACTAAAACTTGACCCGGGTCTATCAACATATATTAACAAAAGTAAGAATGGATTAAAGATCTAAATATTAAAAGAGAAGTATTAAATCTCCTGGGAGAAAATAGGGGAGAAATTCTTGAAACATCGGGCAGACAAAGCTTTCATGGACAAAATCAAAATGCCCGCTTAACAGTTGAAAGAAGCAAAAACTGGGACCTCTTCCGGTTGAGAAGTTTTTTCACATCAAAAGAAATTTCCAACAGAGTGAAAAGACAACCCATAAATTTTGAAAAAACTTACCTAATAAATATTCAGACCAAGGCCTTCTATCTGGAATTTATGAAGAACTGAAAACCACTATGGTCTCAAAATTCAAAGACCCAATGCAGAAATGGGCATCTGAAATGAATACACACTTCTCAGATAAAGAAATTCAGCAAGCCTATAAATATATTAAGAAGTGCTTCGCATTGCTACACATTCATGAACTGCAAATCAAAACAACACTTAGATACCATCTCACACCAGAAAAATGGCTACCATAAGGAAATCAACCAACAATAAATGTTGGAGAGGCTATGGGAAACAAAGAACACTTCTCTACTGCTGGTGGGAATGCAGACTGGTGCAACCATTATGCAAATCAGTGTGGAGACTTCTTAAAAAACTAGAACTGGAAATCCCACTCAATCCAGCTTTCCTTCTACTGGGAATTTTCCCAGAAGAACTGAAAACATCATATCGTAGTGATATTTGTGCACCTGTGTTTATAGCAGCCCAGTTTGTAATAGCCAAATCTTGGAAACAACCAAAATGTCCATCATCTGAAGAATGGTTGAAAAAGGTGTGGTATTTTTATACAATGGACTATTACTGAGCTATAAAGAATGATATACTAGAAGACTTCATGTATAAGTGGATGTATCTTCATCTTAAATTGATGTATCTTGAAAATATTCTCATAAGTGAAATAAACTAGACCTACAGGCATAAATATCCCTAGAATAAGAACCCCAAAAAAGAAAAATGCAGAAGCATAACACACTTGAATGGAAATCAAGGACTTAAAGGTTAAACAATGATGTGATTGCAATCATTAAACATAGGAAACTTGGCAGGAGCAAACCCATTCACAGGGCGAGTTAGGTAAGAGTCCTAAGAACATACGAATGGTATATCACACTGAGGATAGCAATGTATAAACTAATACTATACTTGAAATGCCTGTCATTCTGGTGTTTTAGATGTGTGCTGCTTGTCATGTAATTTTCGTTATTGCTGTAATCTTTCTCAATTAAATGGTTGGTTTACAACAAAACAAAAATGGGTGTTAAATGAGAGTAAGAGGCTAGGGAAAATACCATAGGATTAACAAGCTATAATTTTGTATATGCTTAGATTTCTGAATTTCTGTGTAAAAATGTGTAACTGTTTTTATTTCATTCTATAGAGATTTATTAGAATATCAATGATTGATGGTTCATACCAATGCCATGTTAAGTCTAAGATTTTTGATAATCAGAAAGACAGTGATGTTAAGCTGAAGAACCTATGTTGTAGAGTAATAGTATTACTAAGCTTTTCTTCTGGAGGGCTAAGAATATAAGCTTACACACCAAAAATTAGAGAAAAAGAAGAGCTACAAGGATAGCCAATATTCTGTCCCTAACCTTTCAAGGTCAATGAGGACTCAGGACATAAGTGAACCTGTACTATAAAATCATATAACTCAGTGGTTTCCCAAATTTTCTATTCAAGGAAATTATGGGGCTACAGAAAAAAGGAACTGAAGATACATAGTGTGCCTAAGGAGAGTCACCTAGAGAGAAAACATTCTCTGAGGCACTCATAGAGAGCAAATTGATCAAGCAATGGTCGTGACTTATCCAGAAGGCTGAAACTGTCAACAGTTCTGCAAAGCCCTTTACATAGTCTCAAAGTAAATCCCGCGGGGTTTTGACTGACCTTGGGAGATATAAAAGTTTCCTGTTTTGTTATACAGGTCTTGCTTTAACTTGCCCTTAACCACCCAGCAGAAAAGTTTGACCATGAAGCATAAAAAGTAACACCAGATTAGTATGCTGAGTTGTAAAAGGCTCAAATCAACAGCTTCCAATATTGCCAGTTTTGCGAATAACACACTGCATTTATAGAACATTGAATTATTTATACAACCACTTTCTGTTAGTTCATGAGAAGAAAATTTTTATACTAATAATGTTTAGAAAAATATCACATCTGCACCTTGTGCTCTGTATAACTAGTAGGAGCACAACAAAATGTATTGTATCAAATATTGGGAATGTACTACTAACATGTTTTGAAACTGTCACATCTTTATTATTAGAGGTAATAAAAAAGAGTACTTAAGTCTTTGTAAGTTGCCCTGGGCTATGCTTAATAAAATACCTGCAAACTAGAAAAGAAATTAGAGAACAAAAAGGACTACAGGGATTGCCAATATTTTGCCCCTAGCCCTTCAAGGTCAGAGAGGACTCAGGACAGAAGAGAATCTGTGCTATAACATCTGTCTTAGTTACTCTTGTCTCATTGCTGGGATAAACATCCGTCACTCAAAATGAGGGAAGGAAGGTTTATTTAGCTCACAGTTACTACAGGTTTCAGCCCATATTCAGCTGGCTCCAAAACAGATTGGCACATGGCAGAGGGCAACTTTCCATGGTAGGGGGCAGGCAGCAAGAGAGAAGGGAGAGAGCTAGCAGCAGGTCAAGAAGCTAACTTCTCTTCCTACCTTACATTGAAATGCCCCAGGTAAGTGGCAGCAGCTATTTCCACAATAATCAATTACAAATTCCAGAAGCTTTTCTGTGACTGCATGAGGCTTTGGGTGGACACCTATACACAAACCATAACATTCTGCCCCTAGACCCCCAAAGACTCATGCAATCCTGTTATGCCAAAAGTATTTTAGTCCATCTCTAAGAGTTGTCAGTCCCAACAGTTTCAGCATTGCTGAAAATTTCAAGTCCCAAGTCTCTGTGAGCTTCTATACAAATGGAAATTAAACACATTCAGCATTCAAAGGCACAAGACAAACATTATCATTCCAAAAGGCACACCCAGCAGGATACCAAGCATTGGGACCAGCAGAAGTCCAAAATCCAGAAGGGGCAATATTAAATGCTATAGGTCCTTGTGGAAAATTCTAAGCAACCTGTTGTAAATTGTAAGCGCTATTTGGCTCTGCCCCTATAGCACTCTTGGTAGATGTAGCTCCCATGGCTTCTCTCTCAGGCTGGCTTTGCTCCCTCTTTTCACGACCCATGTTCCTGGCTTTTCCAAACCTCTGGAGTTTCCACTGAATAGCCTTCTCACAGCTTTACATACTGCCCTCTCAGGGGCACATTACCTGGCCTCTCAGGCTTTCTGTAATCTAGGTGGAAGCCTTCTTAACCTCAGAACTCCTTAATTCCCAATGCGCCTAAAACCACTGCCACGTGGATAATGCCAAGTTGTGCTGCCATCTGGAGCAGTAGCCAGACTTCCTTCTCTCTTCACCGTAGGGGTTGAGTACATGGATCACTGAGCACTCTCGCCCTGATTCCGAGGATTAGATTCTCCATGCTGGTGCCATTCTGGAACATGATGATGCTGTCACCACCATTCTGCAACAAAGGGCTCAGCAGCTTTCTTATTAAGGCAAGTCCTCTTTCCTTGCACTTCTGGGACTGCAAAGTGTGGAGACCTGCCACCTCCTGTGATGCCCTCAGGCCATCTTTCCCATTCTCTGGTTCCTTCTCAGCAATGGAGATACTCTTAGCTGTATCTTTGCAGTCCACAGTTTTACTGGCACTTGCTTTCTAGCCAACAACATTTTGAGCCATCCTGCTGGGCTCCTTGCCCTTGATTTGTAACATAAATCTGGCTAAAAATCTGCTAATAGCAGCCATGCCACCACCCCAATATTTGGCTGCTTTGAAATATCTTTTGAAAGATTCACCAGTCCGCCATGCTTAAACTCAGTCTCAGGCCAAGTCTTTGGGCATGAGCACAATGCAGATAACTTCTCTGCTAAGTCAAAACACAAATGATCCGGAATCCAACAACTAATGCAGTCCTTCTTCCCAGCAGAATCTTCCCCAGCCTAGTTTTTACAGGCCGGCTCTCTATCAGCCTTCTGGTCTGAGTTCTGAACTGTATGCTGAACTGTAAAAGGCTCAAATCAACAGCTTCCAAAATTGCCAGTTTTGTTAATAACACACTGTGATTATGGAACATTGGATTATGTATACAACTACTTTCTCTTAGTGAGAAGAAATTTTTGTACCAATAATGATGAAAAAAATTATTACATATACACACTGTGCTCTGTATAACTACTAAGAGGACAACAATACGCATTGTATCAAATATTGCGAACATACTACCAATGTGTTTTGAAACTGTCACATCTTTATTTCTTTTTTTTGTGGGACAGGGGTTCAAACTCATGACCTTGCACTTGCCCAGCAGGCACTTGTGCTGCGGAGCTATCTCCCCAGCTCCCTACATCTTTATTTCTTATTAAAAGTAACAAAAACAAATTAAATATAGAAAAAAATTTTAAAATTAAAGTTAAAATCAATAAAAAAGAACATTAACTGGAACATGGAAACACTAATTAAATGTTAACAATTTATCTTACTGAGGTAAAAAATACCTGGATAAAATAATTGATTGTTATCTATTTTTATCATATCTGTTGCTCAGATTATGAGATATAGTTATGTACAATTAACATATGTTTGAATATTACTGCCTCCTTTCGAAAAATCTCAAATTTTTATTCTTGGCTAGCTTTTTTTTTTTCAAAAATTGTTTTATATAGAGTATAGTATTAATTGATGTGCCATTAGAATGAATGCGCAGGTAGAAGACCAAGATGACAGATATTCAGGCATGATTTTTCTATTTCACTTTGATGTCTGCAATGTACTTGCTTATACTTCAAGTATAAAAACAGAGTTAGTCAAGAAGGAAATCCTACACATCAATGCTATGTTCAAAAAGCTGATAGAAATTCTTAGTACGGTCATCTCTGCCAGCCTGTGTATACACTTGCATTTTCTGCCCCACATCCTTTCTTATACTTTCTCCTTTCATTCCTCTTCCTTCCTTAATCCTTGAATTCCATTTCTTTCCATTTTGCTATATCTGTTATATCTTTTAAGTTTTATTTCTTTTCTTAGGTTCTGGCACTAGGGATACAATATAATTATTTACACATGTGTGTATGATTTATTTCACTTATGAATATAGCCTCTAGCTGCATCCTCTTACCTATGAGGGTTTTTTGTGTGTGTGTCTTCATATTTGAGTAGTACTATATTGAATTAAAAAAAAAACTTTTTATATCCATTCCTGAGGTGATGTGCATTTTGTTGCATCCAAGATTTGGCTATGACAAATTATCCCACTATAAGCATGGTTGCACATATATCACTATGGTATGATGTTCATAGTTCTTCTGGTAAAATACCCAGAAAGGGAATAGCTCAAGTGAGTGGGAATTCCAGTCCTAGTTTTTTGAGAAGACTTCACACTGATTTCCATAGTTATTGTAATAATCTGTATTCCCCCCAGCAGTGGAAAAAGGTCCTGTTTTCCCTATAGCCTCTACAGCATTTGTTATTAGTTGATTTCTTTATGATAGTCACTCTGTCATGGGGGATATAGTGTCTTATTATTATTTTCCATGTTGTTCTAGTTTGCATTTTTTGAATGGTCAGTGATGTGAAGCACTTATTCACGTATTTATTTGCCTCTTGCATTTCTTATTCTGAGAAATGTACTTTCATCTGCGGCCATATTTGGATTGTATCTTTAAATTTCTGGGCCCAATATTATTAGTTTTTGCTGTTTTGTTGTTTGTTTGTTATTTACTTTTTGTGGTACCAGGGATTGAATTTAGGACTCTGCACTTGCCAGGAAAACACTTATACTACTGAGCTATCTCCCTAGGCCTGTAATTCTTTATATAGTCTAGCTAAATCTTTGTTTGACTGATTATTAGTTAATATTATTTCAAAATTTGTGGGTTGTCTTTTACTTAGTTGGTGATTGACTTTGATGTGCAGAAACTTCTCAATAAGAATAAGTCTGAGTTGTTCATTCTTTCAAATATTTCCTAGGAAATTTGATTTTTGTTCATGATCTCAGTCTATCCCTATGTCTTCAAGTTTTCTATGCAATTTTTCTTCCAGGAGCTTTAGTGTTTCTGTTTTTTTTTTTTAAATTATTATTTATTGTTTAAATTTAACATGGGTTATATTACATATTTTCATCATCGGATCAGTTTAGATTCATACATATAGGTATATAAGATTGATCAAACAATTAAACATTAACCCTTCTAAATCAACATTATTATTTTTTTCTTTTCCCCTTTCTTTTCTTTGAAAGTTGACATATTGCATATTGTCCTCACAATCGTTCTACAGAGTACAGTGTGTGGGCATGACCTACCTCCCTATTGATGTTGCTTAGAAAAAAAAAGGAAAAGAATATACTTCTCTTTGGACTAAGAGGAAGCAGGTACATATACAGTCAAAAGTTCTGCAATTGCAGTGGGCCACCAGTGAAGCTTGTGATGTTGGAGGCTATTGAATCTAAGCCTCCTAAAGCTCATCTCACCAATCTAACTCTGTGTTTCATGCATTGTAATTAAGCATTTCTTTTTTCCTGCTGGGTGGTCACGGGCAAGTTGAAGCAAGACCTGTATAACAAAACATTCTTTTTTTTTTTTTTTGTATCTTCCAGGGTCAAATCCCCTCAGGACTAACTTTGAGACCATAGAATGTACTTTGTAGAACTGTTGTTAGTGTCAGCCTTCAGGACGAGTCACAGCCATTGCTTGGCTATTTTGCTTTCTGTGAAAGCCTGAAAGAATGTTTTTCTCTGGGTGACTCTCCTTAGACGCACTGCAGTTCATTCATCCCTTTCCTCTGAGGTCCCATAATCTCCTTGACCAGAAAATTTGGGACACCTCTGAGTTATAGGATATTACAGCACAGGTTCCCTTATATCCTGGGTCTTTATTGGCCTTGAAGGGTAGGCCAAAATATTGGCTATTCTTATAGCCCTTCTTTTTCTCCAATTTTTGCTCTGTTAACTTACATTCTTAGCCCTCCAGCAGAAAAGCTTTGTGATACTATTACTCTGTAACATAGGTACTTGAGTTTTTCATCACTGGCTTTCTGGGTATCAAATATCTTTGACTTAGCTTGGAAATGATATTTTCTGGCCATCATTGATATTCTAATAACTTTCTATACAATGTGATATAAGCAGTTACACAATTTTAACACAGATATTTGGAAATTCATGGAAATACAAAATTGTACCCTTTCAAGAATATGGTATTTGGCCCAGACTCTTATTTTCAAGTACTACACTTGATAGAATGACAGTGACTGAGTATATAGAAGGAGCAGTATATATCAAAAAGACAAGAGTGACATGTATTCCAAACATAATTTTAGCGTTACATTGTGCTATAATCAATATGCTGAACCCCTTGAAGGTTCTTAAGACCAATATGTGATTCATCCTGTGTACATCAGTGTATGGTTTTGCTATTGATATGTTTTCTGCTTTATCTGCTTCCAGTCGCTTCGTTGTTTAGTCCATAACACATTCAGCTGTGTTATGCCCTTAAGTTCTTGTTTTCTTCTTTAAGGTTCTTATACTAGGGAGACTATACGATATTTACACATATAGGTCTGGTTTATTTCACTAATGAGTATATGTTCAATATACATCCATTTATATATGAAGTCTTCAAACTTATCATTCTTTATGGATGAGTAGTATTCCATTGTATAAAAATACCACATTTTTTTAAACCATTCTTCAAATGATGGACATTTTGATTGTTTCCAAGATTTGGCTATTACAAATTGGGCTGCTATAAACATAGGTGCACAGATATCACTATGGTATGAAGTTTTCAGTTCTTCTGGGAAAATTCCCAGTAGGGGAATAGCTGGATTGAACGGAACTTCCAATTCTAGTTTTGTAAGGATCCTCCACACTGCTTTCCATAATGGTTGCACCAATCTGCATTCCCAC
>PVJA010031426.1:0-24945 GCA_004027025.1 Myocastor coypus
TTGCAGAGGGAGGGCTCTTTATGTTTTCTGAATTCAGCTGAGAATGTGCATACAGAATTGAAGATGGACGAAAAGAGCTTGGTTTGTGTGCTGAAGGCTCTTGGTTGGGGGATTTTGTGCTGCTTTTTCTAGTTGTAGAGGCTCAGTATTTCTATAGAGAATAAAAATGATATGGTGAAAATGGGTATTGTTGAAAATCTGGTAAAAATGATGCCATATAAACATGAAAGCTTGCCGGGTGTGGTGGCTCACGCCTGTAATCCCAGCACTTGGGAGGCTGAGGCAGGAGGATCGCTGAGAGTTCGAGACCAGCCTGGGCTACAAAAATGAGCTCAAAGCCAGCCTGAACTGCACAGTGAGACCCTGTCTCAAAAAGCCAAAACAAAACAAAACAAAACAAAACATCAAAGCTTACTGAATATCACTTTCTGGCTTTTATTAAGCCTGTCTTTTGATGTAGGCGTGAGAGAAATGATGACACAAGCTGTCTTTGTCTCAGTTACCTTTATCTCATTGCTGGAACAAAATACCCAACACCCGAAATGGAGGAAGGAAAGGTTTATTTGGCTCACAGTTTGTGGAGGTTTCAGTCTGCATTTGGCTGGCTCCCAGGAAGAGTGGCACATGGCAGAGAGCAGCAGTTTATGGCAACAGAAAAACAGTGAAGAGCAAAGGGAAGGGCAGCAGCTGTGGCTTCTATCCAGCTACTCTACCCTCCTTATAAACAAGCTACCCTGGGGCTAGGGGTATAGAACTCACACAATATCCATGACCTCTTCTTGCACAGGATGAGGATGTTTTCAACTAAGAATCCTGGCTCTCTGCTCAGTCACTTAATTAAACTTTTAAGCTTCTGAAGTTGACACAACGTATCAACCAGTACAAACCAACCCTTGTCAACTTGGAAACCAGACATTTCCTTAAGCCATTTTTAAGGTACATAGACATGCTTACTAACATTTTATAACTTGAACATGGTATTGCATCAGAATTATGACATTTTGCCTCTGGGCACCTGTCCAGAGGCTCATGTGCATTCTTTTATGCAAAAGGCATTGCAGTCTATCTCTAACAGCTGTCAAAGTCCTAATAGTTTTAACATGCTGAAAAGTCTAAGTCCCAAGACTCCTCTAAGATCTAAGGCAAACTCTTAGCTAGGAGCCCCTGCACACATGAAAAGTTAAATACTTTTAACATTTAAAGGCACAAAATAAGCATTACTATTCCAAAAGGTATACAGAGCAGGATACAAACCATTGGGACAAAAACAAGTCTAAAATCCAGAAGGGCAAGCATTTTCACTCACAGCTTTATGCACTGCCCTCTCAGGAGCATATTATCTAACATTTTAGGGCTTTTAAAATCTAGGTGGAAGCTTTTTAAACCTCAGAACTCTTGTATTTTAATGTGCCTAAAACCAATACCACATGGGTGATAACAAGGTCTGTTGTCAGCTAGAGCAGTAGCCAGGCTTTTTTTTTGTTTTTGTTTTTCAGTAGGGGTTGAGTGTTTGGATTGTTGATGATGCTGAATATGACTTTTAGGAACAAAATTTCTATGTTGGTGGCATTTTGGTATATGGTGCGGTCACTGTCTCTATTTTGGATCTGGTGAGGCTGCCACCTCCATTTTGTACTATGAGGCTCTGTGGCTTTTTCCTGAAAGCAAAGTCTCTCACCCTTGCAATTTTGAGGCTATAAAGGGCAAAGAAGTGCTGCCTCCTGTGATGCCCTCAGGAAATCGTCTTTACTTTCTTGTTCCTCCTGGGAACTGGATATCTCAGCTCTATCTCCCACAACCTTCCTGGCTCTTCTTTTTTGGCCAGATTCACAATGTTTTAAATCATCCTACTGGCCTCTTTGCTCTTGATTCTCAACATATATCTGACTAAAAGCCTCCAACAATAGCTGTGCCATTGTCTTAACATTTGACTGCCTTGAGATTTCTTTTGCAAGATTAACTAATCCACTGTGTGTTGTATGTTGTGTGCTAGTGCTGAAGGAAGCAATGAGAAGACCCGATGATTATGCTTCAGAGGACTCACTGAGACTTGTCTCTCTCAAAGTGAGCCCAGAGCTCCAGAAAGAGCTCAGCTTTATTGAGGCTTACAATCAGGCTAAGAAATGTGCAAAACTACTTTGGTGAATACAAATTATGAATCACTATATCTTCTACTATTTACCTAACACTAGGTTCACACAGATACTAACATAAAAAATGAGCAGGGGAGGAGACAGCCACTAATATCCCAAGCAAGAGGTCAACAGACAGGGTGCCAGCAAGAGAAGCTGCTGTCTGAAGTTGTAAATCGCAGCTTTCCAGGACCTACAACAGACAGCAGCCCTCCCTGTGCTCTGTTTCTTGTTTCCTACTTCTCGGGATATCAGTTGGGCTTGTCTCATATTACTGTAACTTTGCTTAACCACAATCTCAGGCAAAGTCTTTGGACAGAAGCAAAATGCAGACAAACTTCTTTCCAAGTCATAACACAAATCATCTGCAATCCAACAACTAGTGCAGTCCTTCTTCCTAGCAGAAACTTCCTGAGCATGGTGATTACAGGCACACTTTTTATCAGCGTTTTGATCTTCTGAACTCTAATCATAATCTTCCATTCAGGCTAGTAAGTGACAGCTCTAAACCTTTTTTTTAAAATCTCTTCTCATAAGCCATTTCCAAAAGCTTGTAATCTACGTTATCAGGTATAATCATAGCAACAACCCCACCCCTGGTACCAAGTTCTGTCTCAGTTATGTTTTACTCATTGTTGAGTAAATTAAGAAATTTACTTAAGAAATTAAGAAAATTAAGAAAGGAAAGATTTATTTAGCTCAGAGTTTGTGAGGTTTTAGTCTATACTTGGCTGGTTCCCAGGAATTGTGGCCTATGACAGAGAGCAGCAGTTCATGGCAGAAGAAAACAGCAAAAAGCCAAAAGAAGAGCAGCAGCTGCAGTGGCTAGCCAGCCTCTGTCCACTTCTTACATTATTAACAAGCTACCATGGGCTGGGAGTATAGAACTCACACAACGTTCATGCCCTCCTTTTGCACAGAATGAAGATATTTGAAACTAGGAATCCTGGCTCTCTTCTAAGTCACTTAACTAAACTTGGAAACTTTTGAAGTTGACACAATGAATCAACCAGTATAGACTTCTTCCAAACTCACCCTGTTCCTAGTAAACTACAAAGAGCAGTATCATTGCTATGCTACATAGACACAGATGATCTTGAAAATGTTCTTTGAATACTGAGATGAATACAGGTGCACTTGAAAGGGGCTCAATTTCATGCATCCATTGCTAATAAAAAAAAGTTTAGAAACTTTTCCCAGGGGCCAGGGAGATAGTTTAACGGCCTAAGTGTTTGCCTGGATAACACTGTTTAGTGATTTTATCGGGGATTTTGCAGTTCAAATCTCTAATGATGAAGAGGGGGTGTTTGTAAGTGTTTTGGGGAGCTCTGGCAATTCAGCCCATTCCAGATTTGGACTGGGAACTGCTGGCTAAGGAGTTTACGTTGGTTTCATACCTTCAGATAAATTGAAATGAGGTGCTATAGAATATGACTTTGTTTTAGAAGGGACTAGAATGATTAGAACTTCATCTACGGTCACTTGCATTGCATTGCTAGCTAAATCTGGAAAAATCCCTGCCCTTACTAGGTTGCTAACTGCTCAACAAAAAGAAGATGAATTTGTGTGTCAGATAATTTATATCTTTTACCAGGTAGCTTTCCACCAAGCCACAGTATATATCATAATGAAGGAAATTCAGCTTCCAGCATATTTCATAGATCTCATGCATGATAAAAAATAATGAAATCCTTGACAACATATGCCATGCTGGCCCCACCCCGAGATGTGCTGAGCTGGCTCCTGAGGTCAGGCATTGTGGTACATGCCTGTACTCCCAGTGCTGGGGGGTTGGAGCTGAAAACATGAGAATCACTATGAGTCTGAACTGTGTAGTGAGATCCTTTACCCAATGCATTTAAAAAAAAGCTGAAAACTCTGTAGTAACACACTAGACATTATAGTGAAACATGATGAAGAATGGGCTAAGAAAATTAAAATAATTATTATGATTCAGTATGATCAATGTATCTGAGTGTACTATGATTTAATATAATTGTTTTACATATTCTATGTGTCTTCTTGTCCATCTGCCTGTTAAATAACTGGTTAAAGTACTTGTAGCTGCTTCAACAAAAAGTTTTTGAGCAGAAGGAAAGAAAGAAAGAAAAAAGAAATAAAGAAAGAAAGAAAAGAAAAGAAAAGAATGAACAAGGAAGAAAGAAGAAAAGAAAGGGAAAGAAAAGGCCCAAAGGCTCCTCTAACACCTACTCTCTGGGGCCATCCTGCGACTTAGTGCAAGCTCTTGGCGCCCTCTGGGACCAGCCCTTCCTGGACAAGACCCAGCCACTCTTGCCCACCTCTTAGAACATTCTTCCTGTAGTTCCTCTCCACATCCCTCATCTTTGTTTTGCTCTCTATTGAACCACTCTGTGAGCATGCAGTCATATTATTTCACCTTTCTTTAAAAAATCTGTTGGACTTGCACTTCTTCAGTTGTTTCCTTTTACAGAAAAAAAAAAAAATGCTGGAAAGAGCACCCTGCCACTGCTGTCATCTTTGTCCTCCTGCACGGTGATCTCTGGTGAATATGTCCTAGGCAAGTTTTCATCCTCAAACTTCACTGAAGCCACTGTTATCTGCATCACAATACCTTGGGCTTTGCTAATCCAGTGATCCTTGTCCACCTCCCCTTCTCTGGTCTCACAAGTGACCTTTCACCATGCTGGTCGTCGTCTCTTCACTGCGGCACGTTCTGCCCTCGGCTTCCAGGCTACCACATCAGCCTGGGCTTCCACTGCACTGCATGTACTTCGCACATCTTCCCAGGCTCCTGTTCACCATCCCTCTTTTTATGCCAGGGTTCCCTGCACTCAGTCCTTCAACTACTTCTTTAGTTTCTAGAAATTTGCTCCTTTCATGAGCTCAGGCCTTTCACAGCCCTGTAGCTACCAAACTGTGAGTGTTATTTCTTGCTGGATGTGTAACGTTGAAAATTTAATGTGTCTCAGTTGCAACCCTTAATTCAGCACAAAGTAGCTCTTTTTACAATCATTCCCCTCTCAATGACAGGATATCAGTATTTCTCAAATCTAGAAACTTTATTCCACTGGTTACCTATGTCAAAACTTGAACTCATCATTGATTTCTCTCTTTCTTGGAAGATTCACCTCAATTCCTTAGCACGTCACAGATATCTTACTCATCCAGAACATGACCACTTACTCCTCCTCCTCTAACTACCCTGGTGTGAGCCTCGGTTTCTCCCCTAGGATATTTCTTTTCAGTGTGCCAGTCACAGTGAGCCTATTGAAAGCAATGAGCTTCTTCCATCGTAAACTCCTACTGTGGTATGCATGTTTCTCTTTATATAGATTATATTCAGTGAAGACTTTGAAAACATTCTTTAAAGCTTTTAGCATCTCACTGAAAATTAAAAACAATTTCCCATACTCTCTTCCAGGCATAGTGTACCATGCTTGCATCACCAAGCTCACTCCCATTCCATCTGTCCTCATTCGCTCAGCTCCAGCCCTAGGATCCTCCTGGCTCTTCCTCATTGTGCCAGGCACAGCTCTGGGCCACAGGACCTTTGCATCTGTAGTTCTTTTGGCCAGGACCTGTTTCCCAGCTACCAGCATTGAGCTCCTTGCTTCCTTTAGATCTTTATTCAAATATGTCCTCTTGTTAAAAACTTCTTTGTTCACCCAGCCTATCATTTCAATACTTTGCTTCTTGACATTTGGTATTCCCTTCTCTGGCTTCTTTCTTTCCTTCTTTCTTTCTTTCTTTCTTTCTTTCTTTCTTTCTTTCTTTCTTTCTTTCCTTCTTTCTTTCTCAGTGTGCCAAGAGGGCTAGTCAGGCATGGCATTGTTCTTCATTTATACTCATTGCTACCTTTGATACTGTAGGTTGCTTTATTTTTTATGGTCCATAATTATCTCCTTGATCAGAATAGGAACAGAGGAAACATATTTGACTGTCTGTTTCATTGCTGTGTACTCAGCAAAACCCTTCACAATAGTAGTGAAAAGCATTTAGATAGTGCTTAATATCTACGGTATACCAACCACTATTCAGTACAGTGTCACAGGATGCACACACGAAAAAGACACAGTGTGATCACTAAGGCAAAGACTGGGTGACATAACCAAAAACTAAGGGACACTGACAGCCACTTGGTTCCCTACGAGATAGCAGTGGGACAGTCAGTGGCATCCCCAGTTACAGGTGCCCTTCCAAATATAGTATCCGTAGCAACAGATCAACATAACCCCTTCATCTGGTAAGTATATGTTTCTTGGTTTAGAACAATAAAGAAGTTAGCCTTTTTTGGCAAGGGGTGGGGATGCCTATTCCCTTTCCTCTGGGATATGTTAAGTCTCCTGTTTTCCACGAGCCTAGTCCTTCATGGTCTCTATAATGTTCAATGAAAAAAGACAGCAAGTGTATGAACGAAAAAAATCATGGCAGTAAATGGCACGCTGTGGCGAATCTGTGCCTTTCCAATCAGTGTTGTTACTCTCAGAAGCAGTTCTGGAAGTCTTCTTTCTTGAGTGTCTTTAGTCATGCTGCCTTGGCCACCTCCACGTCCTGAATCAATTTCAAAATACGGATCTTTCATAGTCACTTTGAGAAAGAGCCAGAAGTTCCTCAGTGCCAGATTTGGCTAATAAGGTGGATGAGGACACTCCGTAATGTTTCCATTTCAAAGAGATTGCAGTCAGAAGGGACGCATGACCCAGAGCACTATCATGAGGGAGGACGAAACCATTTGCCCGTTCCTCAGGTTGTGTTCTTCATCCATCATTTTTTAAATGCTCTACTAAGTCCTTGTGACTTTCAGAGTTCACTGCAGCATTCCTGAAAACAAACTTAGCTCACAAAATTCAACCAAGAGTTTAAAAAATCACATCACCTTGATATTGGATCTTGTATCGGTTCAGGGTTGTGGTGTCCTACAGGAGCCTGAAGTGCTCCAAGGCGACTGCATTGTGGGGATGAATTTGACCGGAGCATAGCTGAGCTGGGTCAGGATTCAGTTTGGTGTTGGGAGGCGGGGCCTGGTCAGAAGAGGCGGGGCCCTGGGGGGTGTTTCCCTCCTCAGTTCCTCTGTTTTCTCTTTGCTTCCTTGCCACTTGATGTGAGTGCTGTCCTCTAAGGTGGTCCTTCCCACCACGCCATTTCTGCCTAGGAGATGGCAGACCAGGGACTGTAACCATGAGCCTCTTTTAACTTGAGGATGTAAGACTTTTGTCCCGGTGAAGACACCAGTAAGACCAGAGATTGATATATATATATATTTTTTTTTCATGTTTCACAATGAGAACTCTGAACCTTGGTCTCAGGATACTAACCACACACTTGAGTTTCACCTCCAGTTATGATAGTTTTATAAAAGCTAGAATCTGAAGAGGCATAACTGAACAACTTCAGTGAAATCGCCAAAGTTTTATGCAAATGCGCTGTTCATATGCTGTGACTTAGCGCAGGTCCTAAATACACGTTCAACCAAGCATATCTCTCAACCAGCCCACTCTACTGGGCAAGGAAACTTGCCACGCACCATAACGAAGGCCGGATGAAACGTTTCTCCTGGATCCTTGTCTTGTGAAGAGTGGCCTGCAACAGCACATTCGCCATCATTTTTGATCACACTGGGTACGGTGATGACATACTGCACCTTGGTCCTGCTAATGAGCAAGTGGCAGGTGCCATGGATGATGCTTAATGATGTTCCAGTGTAGAAGACACAGCCAGCACCAATGTGGCCTGACATACAAGATGATATTTAGTGATCCAGGGACCCAGGTTTCGCTGGAGCAACCTCCAAGAGCAAGGATGAGTTGTAGCTCCCAGATCCTACTACAAAGAATGAAGCACTGTACTTGTTTGCTGTACTTCTCTCCACTTTGAAGTCAGTACTCCCACTTGGGGAATACAGTCAGCTACTGTTACTATATTTTATATGGGAATTTACTTTTCCCACACACAAATCTGACAGTGTCTAATGTTACAGCAGATGGGAAGAGTTAAAACTCTTGTACATTGGGGGCTGGGGAGATAGCTCCGAGGCACAAGTGCCTGCTGGGCAAGGGCAAGGTCGTGAGTTCAAACCCTGGTCCAAAAAAAAAAAAAAACTGTTGTACACTGCTGGTGAGAGTGTGAATTTAGACAATGTAAAAGCTCTTGCCATTATTTTCTTTGCCTTTTGTCGTTGTTCTTCCTCTCCTAGTAAGGTGTCAACAAACTGTAGTATCTCTTGAGTGGAGAGATTACTACCATCTAGATTCTTCACTAAATGTTATAAAATAAATTGAGTGTTAAAATTTGCTCAGAAATTGAATTAACCTAACTGTCTTATGACTCCGCTTTGTTTTGATTGTGAACTGAAGTCAGTAAGTAAAATATCACCTGAGGCTTTGGACAACTCCAGCTCCACTCATGCCTGTAACAGGCAGAACATGAAAACGTAGGTTTTCAGAAATAAGATATAAGTTAAAAATGAACAATATAATTTTAAAAAATACTCACAGAGGCAGGAAGAGCTCTAAAATCAGCCGGGAAAGATGCAGGATAGTGGCTGATGCGGTTTGAGGAGGCAGGAGGACAGCACAGGGAAGAACTGCCCGGGCACCTGGAAGGTTGTAAAGACATTCTCGATTCCATATAGGATAATAGGCTTCTTCTATGATTCAGTACAAGTGAACACTGATATAAATAAGAAGCAGCCCTGCACACAACAGTGATGAAAGCGTGTCATGAGCCAAGTCCTGATATTGTTCTTGCTCTGTGTGCAGTGAAGGCACTTCTTTGGCTGAAAGGTTTGTCTCTAGAAACTTCCCTGCAGGCTCACTGACTTGCTTATGGATGAGTGGTTCACCCATTCCTAACTCAAAGGTGGGGTAAGTTTCTGTATCTGGTATAGAGCAGGCTGCTGGAAGACAGCATGAGTGGAGCTGGAATTGTCCAAAGCCTCAGGTGATATTTTACTTACTGACTTCAGTTCACAATCAAAACAAAGCGGAGTCATAAGACAGTTAGGTTAATTCAATTTCTGAGCAAATTTTAACACTCAATTTATTTTATAACATTTAGTGAAGAATCTAGATGGTAGTAATCTCTCCACTCAAGAGATACTACAGTTTGTTGACAATAATTTTTCTTTTGCTGCTGTAAATGGGTAAAAACTACTGTAAATGTTACTTTAAACAGCCTTTAAAAATTCTATTGGTACAATTTTCTTCTTCACTTCACGTGATGCTAAAACTGTATATCCTACCCATTACATTACTATAGACTTTTAATGCTATAGGCTTCTTTTTGCAAAGTACTTTCCATGTTCTACTCAAAGTTAGGAATAGATTAGTCTCCAACAAATAGATATTCCCACAACATAAGCATTTTATTTTCCCCATATTAAGTAAAAAGTTTGAAAAACTGTTCATAACTTTTAAAAATATAAAGAATCAGTGGTACAAAATAAAATAAAAACGTTCCATCCACACATGTTAGTTTGAAAGGCATCCGTGAACCGATTCTCTTAAAGAAGTAAAAATATCAGCACAAGTTAAGGAATAATCTGTTTATATTTGGGTCATGTTTACAGAAGCCTTGATTTCATCAAGCCTTTGGGAATTTGTCCTCTCTCTGCTGCCAGGCTGTGTTTCAAGCATAATGTCCCTCTTGGACTGGTAGGAACTGATACAAAAGAATGAAATCCCTTCACATGTTGTACTTTATTCTCTTGTCACAGTTAAAGCAATATTTATTTTCCTCCTCCTTGCTACTTGCAGGGCTGTAGTAAATCAAAAAAAGTGAACTCTCAGGTTCATTGTGTAAGGGGCTTACTTCTAGGCCTCTATAGTTGCCACAGTAACTAATTAGAAATTTGCATCTCTAAGAGAATTATTTAATGCCTATGTGTAAGCCCTTTTATTCTTTGGGAGTTGGCCTTTTGCTAGGAAGCTCCTGGTAGACGTTGGGCCTCGAGGTCATACTGTACACGCTCTGAACGTAGGTGGCCCTGGTTTCCTTTTTTTATCTGGATGATTCATACCCAGGGAAGAAAGCGTCTTGCCAGCCCTTTGTTGAATGGTGGGCATCTGAAAAGCTGCCCTTGATTCATTTAGGCGCCATTTGTTTTAACCTGTAACTTCTTCTCCCTCCCTCATTAGCTAACTCTTGTGTAATTGAGTCATGCATGTTAAACTGGTAGGGCTGAGAGATGCCAACCAGCCCAGGGAGAGGAATCCCTCATTTGCATGGCTGGGAGGCCTCAGGAGACACCTTCGTGAAAAGGCAGAATGTTTTGCAGACTTGAGCAATGTGAATAGGAGAGGAAGAGGAGCAGTTTTCCTGAAGAGTGGTTTGTTTTCTAGAGCTTAAACCTGAATTTCCCCTTTCACAGAAAGGAAAAGCCCTGCCGAGGTGAAAAGATAGACACAAAGGGACCAGAAGTGGCAGAAACTAACAGCAACTTGTTTTAGAACCAAGAGGGAACTTCCTACCTTCAGAGTGCCACCTGAGCCACCTGCATATGTGGGAGACACAAACAGGGATGTAAAAGAGGGCAAGGAGTTTAGTCCTTACCAACCCCTGACACGCTGCTCTTTGAAAAGTGAGGGAGCCTCTGAGTTTACTGCAGCCGAAGGACACAGCAAGCATGTATCCCAAGAGGGCAGTGAAGCCAGCAGTCAAGGACAGATTCGATACATCCACACACTTCACAGGATCCCAAAGTTCACATCATCCCAAAGCTGGGGCAACCCAGGTGTCCACTGGTGCAGTGGTGGGTACGGCACTAAACCAGATGTGGTCTATACATATGCTAGGACATTTTTCCGCCTTGAAAGGAAGAAGATTTTCATACCTGCTACAATGAGATGGCTTTTAAGGCTATTCGGAGATATTAGACAGGTCATTCACAAAAAGATGAACACATGTGATTCCACTTAGAAAAGCTAAAGGTATAGAAATGGGAGACTGCTGGTTGCCAGGGGCTGAATGTGAAATTGTTCAAGAGGAATAGTTTCCAATCTGGAATATGACATGTACAGAAGATTGTCTGCATAACCATGGGGATACACTTAATACTACAGAACTGTACAACGAAACATGGTTAGAATGATGACTCATGTTATATGTACTTCTGTGTGGTGCTGGACCCAGGACCTGTCACGTGATAGCAAGAGTTATGCTGTTGAACTACATCTTCAGTTCTTTCTATTTTGATATTTGGCCCAGTCTCTTATTTTCAATCTTGAGAGAATGACAGTAACTGAGTTTACACCAGGAGCAGTACATATCAAAAAGACAAGAGTGACATGTATTCCAAACAGTTTTAGCGTCACATTGTGCTATAATCAATATGCTGAACCTTTTGAAGGTTCTTGAGACCAATATCTGATTCATCCAGTTCTTTCTATTTTGAGACAAGCTCTTGCTAAATTGTTTAGGCTGGCCTTGGACTTGCAATCCTCCTGCTTCAGCTTCCAAATTTCTTGGATCACAGAAGGAGCCACCATTTCTGGCTATATTCGATATATTTGACCATAGTTTTTAAAAATGACTCAGTGGAAAAGTGAGCCTCCCTCCTTTCTGAAGAGGATCAAAGGCAGGTGTTTATACAGGTATCCTTCGAACAGGAACATATGAAGTTTGCTTAATGTAAAGGAAAGCAGAGCAAGGCCAGAAAGCTGCTGGCTGCCCTGTGAAGGGTTTGGAGGGCAGTTCGTGGGTGGAGACACCAGCTCTGGGTCTCTCCTCTCACTGCCCAGCTGCAGCACATCTGAGGAAAGGAACATTGTAAGTACAATCTTGCACATGTTTTGGGGACAGGAGACTTCATCTTCTAGTCTGTGATTGTTTTCTTTAAAAGCCAGGTAAGGAGGTGCACACCAGTAATCCTAGCTATTCAGGATGCTGAGACAGGAGAGCTCTAGTTTGAGGCCAGTCTGGACTAAATAGCAAGACCCAGTTCCAAAAGACAAACATGTTTGGTTAAATAATACATAATACTCTTGTTCTTTTATTTAAAATGTGAACAAAAAAGTCTCACGGTTAGAGAGGTTTTCTGCAATGCCTGGTTCTAGCATGCTGTGCTTCTCCAGCTCAGGAAGGGCAATTCTCAACTAAGAAACCCAAAAAATCTCTACATTTTAAATGCAAAACTGTCTTACTCCAACTTCCATATCTACAAAAAAAAAAAAAAAAAAAAAATCTGTCTGATAAGTTTGGAAAACAAATATCTGCCCTCAGTGGATTTTTCTTGAAGCTCAGAGCTATGAGTGCCTTCCTCATATGAATGGCTGTGAATTATTTCCTCTGCCCTGAAGACTAGCAAAGTGGTTTAGCACACAAGCACCACCAGTGCACCTTGTTTTATTCAACGATAATTACACTTATTTTTTAAATGAATTCTTAGCATGAGTCTACATTTTGAATAAATTTATACAGAACACCACTGACCTTGCTGTTTCACTTTCGTATTCATTTCTAGCCCTCTCAACATTTTGACACAGTAATTCATTTACTGGTTTTACTCACATGTTTTCTAAAGGTGTCTAATGATTCCATAGAAAGCAAATATAGCTACATATCTAGATAACAAATACCTAGCTTTTTCAAAAGTAGCTGAGTTGTAGATCACATGCTTGGCACGTGTAATGTCCTAGGCTCAATCCATGGGGAAGAGAGAGAGAGAGAGAGAGAGAGGTTATATGACCTGTTTTTAAGATATGACCCTCCATGTCATGCTTGGTAGAGTGTCCCCAATTTATGGCTGACCAAGTGGTTTCAATTAGACGACCTGGTCATGAGCTGACAATCTGAGATTAGTCCTGCAGGATTGGATCAGGTTTTCTAGCCCCGCTAGCTGCTCATTATCACTACATGTTGGGAGCCCCTCAGGTAGGAGAAGGAAGTGAATTTGGGTCACTGATGACAAGGAAAGATACATTCCCTCTGGATTATCAAATGGAGGCACCAAAACTTATAAAATATGCCACTGTGAAGAAGATCAACAAAAGGGCCACAAAAGGCTTTCTAGAGATAAGAGGCTCATCCACTCGTTCTGTTGCTCACCATCCTCACCCCTGGGTTTCCCACCATGACTCCGCATGCTCCACACCTGCATCCTTTTGCCTTAGGTACATAGAGCACCCTTCCCTCTAGAGCTCTTCTTCCTCCTCCATTATTCGCCATGCTACTTTATATATTCCCAACTATTCCTGCTCTGTACTGTTTCATTCTTTGTTTTATCCTCCATAGGAGTTGACATAATATTTTATAAATAGGAAATCCTTAATAAGCATCTACTAGATTGTGCTCGTGTGTAGATTTTTTCATACAGCATTTGTTATACTATTCATCATGAAGGCTATTTAAAGACTGCTACACTAAGAAATTAATACATCTGTAATTATGTGTATTCACAGCTATTTAAACATTTTGTTTGCAGAAGAGAAGGCTATGCAAAGTTTAGGCATAAACTGAACGTTCAGCAAGGTTGGCTGAACTGTCTTGATTGCACAGCAATGAATAGTTGAGTATGTGGATTTGATGGAAGAAAGGAAAGACCTAGCCTAGGCTTCTTTGAAAGCACAGAAAAGGAAAACAAAACAAAGAAAAGAATGTGAAGCTTGGGTCTGTGGAAAAATCTAGTATCTTCTGTATTGCAATTGGTATAAAGAAATATCTGGTACAAAGAAGATCTACTTCTTTGCCAATCATTATGAGAAAGCAGGAGTTTTTTACTTCACTAATGGGTGAGCAAATAGTAATTTACTTGTTTCAGAACCTTTGTTTGTTTATTCACTCATTTTTATGGCCGGGTCAGCCCGTCCTGAGGGCAGGGCTGGCGCAGCATGTGGTGCCGGGGATTGAACTGTGGTCCCTGAAGCCGCCCAAGCTTTCCCAAGCAGGTGCTTTAGACCACTGAGCCATCCCGCCGGGCCCCGAAAATAGTAATTTAACTGAGGCAATTGACTACATTTAAATAATCAGAGGACATACTCTTTTACCCAGTGCATTTGTTTCTAAGAATGCATTCTATAGCTATGAGATACAGCTCCTATAAAAATGATCTGTGGCTGAAGTTCTTGTTGCTTTGTTATTTCTATGAGAAAATTGAAAAAGTAATCGAAAAGTGCATTGTGGAGGCACAGCTAAGTGAAGTACATTACATCCTTATACTGGAACAGCATGCAGCTGCTAAGAGTGATGGCATTATTTAGTATAGGAACAGATGACCACCAAAATTTGTTGCTAAGGAGCAGGATCCCCAAGTACAGAAGGCACTTCAGTGTGCATGACAGGACACCATTTTTGCGAAAAGGGATATGTATTATTTGGAGAAATATGCATTTCTAAATTTTTCTAAAGAAGCCAGGCATGATGGTGCAGGCCTACAATCCCAGCACTTGGGAGGCTGAGGCAGGAGGATCGGTGTGAGTTCGAGACCAGCCTGGCCTACAAAAGTGAACTCAAGGCCAGCCTGAACTGCACAGTGAGACCCTGTCTCAAAAATAAATAAATAAATAAAAATAAAAATAAAAAAATAAAAAAATAAAAAAAATAAAATAAAAAATAAATTTTTCTAAAGAAAGATATAAAAAGTTGGATGCATCAGGTACCTCATGGATAGAATTGTGAGTAGGGGAAGGAAAGAGATGTTTATTCAATTAACTTTATTTATTTTTGGTTTTTGGAGACAGGATTTCAGTATGTAGTTCAAACTGGCCTTGAACTCACCACATAGCCCAAGCTGGCCTTAAATTCAAAGTGAGGCTCCTGCCTCAAACTCCCAAGTGCTGGATTGTACGCATGTGCCACTATACCTGGTTGTCAGTTAACTTTTAAAAGTAGTTTATTGGGCCAGCCAGATAGCTCAGAGGAAAACAATGCCTGCTTAGGCAAAGTGCAGGGACCTGGGTTTGATCCCCTATACCACAACCCATACCAGCCCCACCCCTGGGTCATGCTAAGATGGTGATTAAGACTGGGCATGGTGGTGATGTGCCTATAATCTCAGCGGTTGGGAAGCTGAAAACAGGAGAATCACTATGAGTCTGATCTGTGTGGTAAGACCCTGTAGACCCTGCACCAAATACATTAAAAAAAAAAAAAAGATCTGGACTTGAAAGTAGTTTATTGAGATGGAATTCATTATATTCCTGAGGTGGGCTGTCACTCCTGCTACCTAGTTCCAAGCTCTGTTCACAAGTGCACAATAAAACTCTTTCCTCATGAAACAGATTTTCTTCATTACCCCTCTGCCAGCCCCAGCAACCACCAACCTTTGATTTTCCTCCCTGGAATTACTCATTCTGGGATTTCATACAAATAAATTCATGTGCTGCCTTTGCTCTCTGGTTTCTATCACTTAGCAAAATGTTTTTGAGGTTATTCGTTTATTTCTTAGGGCTAGGAGTCAATTTATTTATACTTTTAAAAGTGAATTTTTTTGGAGTATTACATATTCAAAAACTAAACACTTCACTTTAGGGGTGGTGAGGGGCAGGAGGTAAAAACAAAACTTCACTTTAGGCTGAAACAGAATGATTGCCACAAGTTTAAGGCCAGCCTGGTCTACCTAATGAGTTCAAGGCCAACCTGAACTGCATGGCAACCCCCACCAAACAAACAAACAAACAAACCCATTCTGAACAACCCTTACAAGGAAAGAGAAAGATAACTTTTCCTGTACAATACCTGATCATGGTCTCCTGGACGAGCACTTCTTATCATCATAACCAGACTCATTAGATGGGAGGGGGCTTGTTTGGAGAACTCAGCTTTGTTTCTGTGATTTGTCATTAGAGCACAGGTGCTTACTACTGCTACTTCACTGCAGACCTTGGCAGTGTGTGAGATTTGTCCCCAAAGCCAAGGAAGAGCTATTTAAAGATTTTGTTTCCAGAAAAGAAGGCACCAGTGTGTTTCTTGGTTCCAATGTTGTGTGTTTCAATAGCTGATCAACAAACATCACAATTGCATAGTTCCTGCAGGGGAAACAATGGAAGTCTCTGAGAAGCGGCTTTCTTTCATAGTAAAAGAAGTGTGAAGTCCAGGAGAGCAACCCTGAGAAGACCGAAATCCAACAATTTTCATCCCTAAGACCCAACTTTACCCCTAGGTGGAGATTCTAGAATAATCCCTTCATTCCATACATGGCCCCTTTTAATACTTAGCACACGCTAGGTCAGCCAGGCTGATCTCTACCCTGAGGACCATTCTCACACAGGGACATATGACCACTGAGTAAATCCTTCCACACGTCTCTCTATAAGTTCTTGTGGCACAAAGCTGATGTCATCTCAGCCTAGAATCCTCAGATGCTGCCATGCAGCCTGAACTCCCTGAATTGGGCAGCAGAAGCCCTATGCAGATGGATTTGCTAGGAAAAGGGAAAGATGCTCCCTAAAAGAAGATGGGAGGGCTGATCTGGCCCAGGGCCAGGAGAGCCAGGGGAAGACCCTGGAGGAGGGAGGTGGTGGAAAATGGACCATGTTTCCGAAGTCATGGACAGACGGGGAAAGAGTGTGAAGCTCTGCTTCTCCACAGTGTAACAGCGTGGGCTCTGATCAGTGTAGCCTGCCTGATGCACTTGTCAGCATGTGTGCCATGTTGTTTGGAATCTTATTTTGGGACCCTAGCTGTCCCACAACAGGGAGTCACTGCCATTTGTTAAGGGAGTTATAACGAGCTCAAAGGAATCCTCTGGGAGCATTTACCTTGGAGCAATGTGTGTGGTTATTATGGAAACACCTGGACTCAGGAAAATGTTAAAGATCAGTGAAAGTTTCAATTTTACTTTTCAGCATGTGGAGAGCCAGTTTTTGTAGCACTATTTGTTGAGGAAACTATCTTTCTTCAAGTGAACATGCTTGGTCCCTTTGTCAAAGATGAAGTGGCTGAGTGTGTTTATAGTTGTACCTACATCTTCTAATCTGATCTCTCTGTTCCATAAGGTTGCTTGAAAGGAAGCGTTAATATTTAATTATTTGACTAATCTTGCATACCTATATCTATTAATCTGAGCAACAGATTTGGTGATGAAAATATGTAATACAATAGTCATTGTTAAATTTTTATTGTTTTGAACTTCAGTAACAGGTGTTGTTTGTTACTCTGTTTCTGTCTTTGTTTCTGCTATTTGTTTTCGCTTTTGGTTTTGTTTTTACTCTTTACAATAAAATTGAAAGAGAAAGTTTCAGTCTTGAAAGACAGAAATGAGGTTGGGTGGGGCTAGTGAGGATAGGAAAGATGTGAGATGCAGGCGGTGACCAGGTAGGGAGCAATCCGAGAAGAACTGAGGAGTGGGAGAGAGTCACAAGGCTTCTCAAGCGGGATGCACATCAGGGTCACCCAGCGAGGACCGCTTAGCAGTCCTAACGCCTGGACCACTACCTCAAGGACACGATTTAATCAGCTACACACAGGGACATGACAAGGGTGATTTTCAAAAGCTCCCCAGTGCAGCAAGGATAGAAAACGATCAACTTTAGGGATTTGGGGAAGTGGTTCATCGTTTTTTTTTTTTTGTTTTTTTGTTTTTTTTTTTCCAGCAGTAAGAATTGAATCGAGGGCCTTTAGCCTGAGCTACATACTGAGCTCCTTCCACCCCCTAATTTGCCCAGGCTGGGTTCAAACTTATAATCCTCCTGTCTAAACTTCCAAGAGTGCTGGTATTACAGTTGTGTATCACCAAGCCCTGTTTGTGGTACATTTAAAACATATGTCTCCTTTTCTTAAAAAAAATGGCAGTTATGATGATACTTTAAGCTGTGCCAATGCCCGAGGAGCCCATCTGGGTCCAGGAGAACCTGTGCTGGAGAGCACAGGTGCTTTGTGGTGTCAGGCATCTGAGTCTCAGCTCTCCCTCCTCCAGGGGAGGGCCTTTGATCTCCAGTGTAGCAGTGGGGTGGGGGTCAGGGTCACTGGACTGAAAGGGATCCACAGCTGAAGGGGATGTTAGGAAGTTGAATGCAGGTGTAGGAAGAAGGCCACAGAGCAGGTAGGGGGGCACATTTGAGGTTATATTTTGTCCCTAGTCCAAGTGCCTGGCTCCCACTTGTACCTACCATGAGATGAGCGGGTTTTCCCCTCATACCCTTCCACCATGTTCTGCCTCAAACAGGCCCAGAACAATGCATCCAGATGACCATGGACTGAAGCCTCTAAAATCGTAAGCCTTTAAGGTTATTTCTAGGTGTCCCTCAAAGCCTCGCATGATCATGGGGTAGAGGGCACACGGGAGGTCACTGGATCATGGAGGTGCAGTATTCGTCAATGAGTCCATTCCCTGGGGAGTTTATAGCTGAATGTGGTGCAGGCAGGTGGACTCTGCTTGGAAGAGGTGGGGACACTGGAATCTTGACCTGGAAGGCAGAGTTCATTTCCCAGCTCCTCTGTTCTCTGTTCTCGGTTCCCTGCCATTACACTGTAAGCAGCTCTAGTCAGCTTCCCTCTCCCATGCACCTCTGCCCTGTTGCCCCACCTTACAGCCAGCAGACAATGGGCTGAAACCTCTACAACTGTGAGCCCGATAAGGCTCTCCTCCTGTGTGTATCTGAGCATCAGGTATTGTGTTCCTGCAATGAGAAAAGTGCCCGACGCATGAGCCAAAATAAATCTGTCCTCCTTTAACCATTATTCTCAGGAACTTTGTCAAAGTAGCAAAAAGCTAATACACCGCCTCATCCCATAGTATTTATCCTCTTTAATATCCTGCAGGATGTGCTTTCATTCTCATCTTCCAAGTGATTAAGTTGAGACATCAAGAGTCCTGATAAGAGTTTGGGTTACCCTATCATGTTGTCTTTGACCTGGGAAGTCTGTCTGCTCCCATAGCCAGAGTAGTTCACAGTGGAAAGCAAGGCCTCCTCTTGACCATTCCCAACACCTGACCCAGCACAGTCTGCCTTTTCTACCAGGACATGTCTGCTGCATTCCTCATATTCAAGCTTCTACAAAGGATTCTCAGAACAATCAGCAAAAAAATTGAATGCCCTTCCACTGAGATGCTTGATAATGATTTTTCTAAAGAATTGGTCCAGTATATGCAAGATGAGTAACACTAGAGAAAAATAAACATTATAAATTCTAAAAGAAATTTATCATGTAATTTGTACATCTTTATAGGGTGATCTGGGGGAACAAATTCCTCCCTTATAATATACAATGGTCCATAAATGTAAGATATTCACATTTATATATACATTTGAAAGAATAGAAATGTTATTAGAATTTGGTTCTGCTGCTGGTGAGATAAAATTCTGTATCTGAAGAAAAACCAAAGAAACACAAAAGTTAGCTAAGATAAAATATATGAGTGTAATTAGAAAAATATAGGTCCTGTCTAAGTCATGGTCATGATTCCAGAGCTTAGAAAATCCTGTCTTCAGAGTCTCTCTTCTCTCCTTAGTGAAGCAGAGAGGTTTAGGAGGCATTTTGCTTTCCCAGATTATAGTATTCCATTTAACACCAGACATTTCCTGTGGAACCAGAGTCCTTCAGGACTCTACTTTCTCAGATTCTGCTAATCCTCACTGCTGCTGCGGGGAGAGCTTCCAGCAAAGCCCTGACACACGCAGCCAACACATAGAATGCGCTGCGCCTTTTCTTTTACAGCAAAACGTTCCGGCTTCCATTTTCCAGCCTCACTCTCCCTTCTTCTGTAATGATCTGCTTTTTAAAAACTTCAGGAGCCCTAATTAACCCACAGTGGCATTGCAATATTAATGTGAGACAAATATAAAATAATAACCGTAGCAGCAAGACAAAAGCAAACTCCAGTGCCATGCACTCTGTGTATACAGAAGAAATTATACTGCTCCTCCTTATAAATAAGGGGTTTGCAATGTGCCGTTCCTCTTCTGCCGGGGAGGGGGCTGCTTATTGATGCTGCATCTGTTTTGTCAGAGCGTCAGCTAATGGAGAAAGTTAATTGTGTTGGTTGTAAGGCCACCTGTCACACACATGCCTCATTTCCATACTAATGGTCCAGCAGTGGCAGGCAGAGTGCTGTCTGCAGTAACAGCTACTGTCTCTTTGGAAACGTGGGCCAAATGTGCCCATGCAGCAACTGTAGACCTCCGTGCGAATGCCTCTGGTATTGTGCGGAGCAGGGCTCAGATTAACCCCCTACTGGCAGCTCAAAGTGCATATGCGGTAAGTAAGGCTGTTGTAAACGCCGCTGGGAATGAGGACAGTGTTCCTGGAAAGCTGCCGGGAGAGACGACTTCAGAGACCTAGTTCTCTATGCGGCCACCATAGCCCATATGGGCAGAGGGGCTTTTCATATTTAGCTTCTCCTTTAAGAAGAGCCTCTAGATACCATTTCACTGGAGTGCTGAGTTCTCTTTTCCGTGAGCATTTCCAACGTCTTCCTTTCCTTTTCTGAATCAACAGACACTCCTGGAAATCTCTACAGGTGCCGCCCTCAGGCGCAAGGCAGAGGTCAGCTTGGGAGCTCTGAATCCTATGAATTCCAGTCGCTACCAACACAGACGAAAGCAGTCTTGCGACCCACCGGTAAGGATCACACTGTCCACAGCACTACTGCACCCAGCTGTACCTTTTACAAATTGCTTGAATGTTAGGCAGAGTTGAAGAATCAATACCCCCTGAGATGAGGTTGATGAATATTTTAGTGGGAAACTATTAGAGATGTGGCTGTCTCCTCTATGAAGCCAGCCAGTGAAACACGGTTATTTCTTCCTGGCTTCTAACCCTAAGGATTTAAGAAAATTCCAGACTTGGTTTCTTCCGGATGCTTGTGTATATGTCTTTTTCTGACCTAACACAGCCATCATAAAGGGATTTGAGGGCCCAGTGCCAAATGCTGCAGTGCTGACTGCTCTTAGAAAGATGGGGAAAACATGGGCCAGGCTGCTTATATTTTTAATAGCCAATTTTGATGGAATTGAGGATTATTTTAGGATGTTCCTGTATCAACATAAATTCTGAGTGGATGTGATAGTCATTTGGAGAAGCAGTTCAAATTCAGGCAGGAAGTAACTCTGGTCACATCAAAATGTCCTGGGCTGTGACATTCTCTCTGGGATAAATGAGGTCCCTGCTGCTCAGATAGATGAAGGGGCACTGTCTTGTGGTAGAGCTGTAAGGAAGCCCAGGGGACCAGGTTGTGAGAGCTATAGAGTTTGAGTCTATCCCTGCCTCAAAGGGAAAAGGATACAGAGAGCTCTAGAGGTAAATTTCCTAGCTGTTTTCTGTCAACTCTGATTTCAAGACACTAAAGCAGAAAGGAGGAAGAGGTCACAATGAAGACCCAGGACAGATTCTGTAGAAAAGCGAGGTGGCTGGAGCCTCCATAAATCCACACAGGCCAATGATGCTGTGCTAAAGTCTTTCTACATGTCCTAAATGGACAACTCCCCAACTCCCAAGCACAACTAGTTCCAGAGATTATCACTGTCCTCCACCTCCCACTAGAAGATAGTTCCATCTTATATTGCAGAGAGAACATGGGAAATCATAAATTCTCACTAAACCTTCTTCTCCAAAGCACCCCAGCAAACAGATCTACACTTCTGGCTACCTTTATGCCGGCCTATTATTTCTCAAGGGAAAGGGTGGATTTCTTACCTTCCCTTCTCACGTTTATCCTCTACTATCTTCTTTCTCTACCTTATGTGGACACACATGTGTGCACACACACGCACACACACGGCATGATGGCACATCAGGTATTAGCACTCAGGGAATTACTCATTTAATAAATCATCTCTCAAAACTCAAAAGAAGAGGCATATGAGCAGATTACCAATAACAGTTGTCTCACACACACCATATTCAGAAAGAAGGGTATGGCAGTGAGTGGAAAGTGAGGAGAAACTTTACTTGAAGACTATAAAATTTGAGTTCAGCCCTCAAAGAGTGAGAAAAACAAAACAAAGAAGAAGAAGAAGAAGAAGAAGAAGAAGAAGAAGAAGAAGAAGAAGAAGAAGAAGAAGAAGAAGAAGAAGAAGAAGAAGAAGAAGAAGAAGAAGAAGAAGAAGAAGAAGAAGAAGAAGAAGAAGAAGAAGAAAAGGCCCGCAGGATGGCTCAGTGGTCTAAAGCGCCTGTTTGGGCAGCTGCAGGGACTGCGGTTCGATCCCCAGCACTACATGCTGCGCCAGGCCAGCCCTCAGGGCAGGCTGAGCCGGCCATAAAAACAAATAAACAAACAAAAGTTCTGAAACAAGAATAAAATTAAAATATAAAATAAATTCTTTTTTTTTTTTTTTTTTTTTTTTTTTTTTTGTGGGACCAGGGTTCGAACTCACAACCTTGCACTTGCCCAGCAGGCACTTGTGCTTCGGAGCTATCTCCCCAGCCCCTATAAAATAAATTCTTTTAAAAGAAGAAGAAAGTCTCAAGCGAGTGAAACAGTGCACATAAACACATATGGATACAATGCTAGAAAAAGAGAACCTGTGTGGAAAGGGACAGAAGTTTACAGAAGGTCGTCACAAAGGTCTCCTGTAGACCTGTATAAGATGTATGCAGGGTTGGGAGAGGGCCGCTAGGGACTTGAGCTCAGGTCCTGCACGTGCTAGGCAAGCACCCTACCACTCATTTACACCCTCCATGTTATGGTTTGCACTCAAAACTGTTCCCCCAAAGGCTCATGCTTTCAATGGTGAGGCTTTTGGAAAGTATTAAACTGTAACCTTATCAATGCATTAATCCACTGATGAGTTTATAGCTAAGCGTGCTGGTAAGAGGCAGGGCCTGGTTGGAAGTGGGCCCCTGTGCTGTAACCTAGAAGGGCATGTTCTCAGCCCCGGGCTCTTCCTTCCCTTCACTCTTCTCCCGTGCTCTGCTTCCCAGCTGTGGCAAGGCGAGCAGCAGTCCTCTGCCCGGCCCTTCCACCATAGAGCCTGGGAGGCATGAGCTCTGTTTGTAAGATGTGTGAGTGTGCCGGGTATCTTGTCCTAGCAACTAACACTTCACTGGACCACCCGGCTCCTAGCTACCATGAGGGATTCAACTGGGGAAGTGAGCTGGCAGGAATGTGGGGGTGGAGAGAGGACAAGGCAGAGATGAGTTGCTGCAGCATGCAGACCCGGAGGTGTGAAGGGCGGCGGTGGAAGGCAAGGAGAGAAAGGCAACATAAAGCTGTGGAGTTGTCCTGCCCTAGAGCCAATGCTGAAGGAAGAGGGTGGGGGAGGACCAAGGTGACTGCCAAGTTATTTATTGGCTTGGACAACTGTGTGGAGTCTACAGGAGTCAGAACGCACCGTAAAGGGAAGAATCGTCACTTTGAATGGATCACATGGAACTTAAGATAGGTTATGTAAGTGGATCTGTTTGCTCAGTACTCTGGTTGCTCCAGAAGCACAATAGGCAGCTTGGGAATTCTCTGCAACAGTGGTCATGATAGCCATCGTGGATGGGGTCGCCAAAGATAAGTAAGTACCTGAGGTGCACTGAGGACCAAGGACAGCTCTGGGTATCTTTGCTGGTGAAGGAGGGCAATGTTTATGGAAGAGACAGGAAAGGAGAGTGCAAAGAAGTACTGAGAAGACTCAAAGAACACCAGGAAAGAGGAATTCCCTGAAGGCAAAAAGGGGAGAAGATGTTGAGAGGTGAGCAATGGCTGAGAGCGTCGAACAGTGTGTAGAGTCTCCGTGGGACACAACGCCTGGAAGGCGACCATCATGGCTTATCTAGAACCCTCAGAAAGCCCACAGGCTCATAGGCGGGGCTTTTGGAAGGTGGTTGGATTGTGGAGGTGCTGTCACTGACTTGTTTGGGCTTGGGGCTGGTTGGAAGAAGCAGGTCACTGGGGTGCAACCTGGAAGGGTTCGTCTTTATCCCCAGCTCCCTCTTCTCTCTGTTGTGCTGGTACCAAGAGGTGAACAGCTCTCCTGCTCAGCCTCTTCTAGGGTGCAGTTTCCATATTTGAGCCTGCAAAACATGGACAGGAACTTCTAAACTGTGAGCCAAAATAATCCCTTTAAATTGTGGTGCCAGGTATTCTATCCCAGTGTAAAGTGACCCTTTCGTCTCTCAGCATGTAAGCTGGTGGGCAAGGGGGGTTCATAGAAGACCCACAGTGAGGAATGGGAGAGGAGGGCTGGGCAGCATGAGCCTCACGTGGCGGTGGCTGTTGTGGCTTGGTGTCTGGTGGTTACTCAGTATGATTGTTACTTAGTGACTGAGTGAATCTCCTCTACAGCCACTGTCTTCTCAGTCACTTCATGCTCCTAAACTTTACTAACTGTCCTCTGAAGCACCTCCATCTTTGCCTTCTCTTCTCTAGCTCTGTGGTAATCTCCCTGACTTTTATTTTCTCTTGGTTGATTTACTCCTATAAGCCAGTAAAGGATTTATCTTTTTTAAACATTCTTCTCTTTATGATTTATTGATTGATTGATTGATTGATTGATTGATTTGGTACAGGGGCACACCATGCAGCTCAGACTCATAGTAAACCTCCTGTCTCTGCCTCCTCAGTGCTGGAATTGCATGTGTGCTCTACCACTCCCAGTTTCAGTAGCTGGTATGGCATGCTATAGCAGGGATTGAACCTAGGTCCTTGCGTTTTTCAGGCAGGCACTTAGACCATTCAGCTATCTCCCCAACTTCAGGATTTCTTAGGTTCATTTCTTCCTTTTTTACACTTCACATTATTGCCATTTTAATTACCACCATTTGTTGAGGGCCTCAGCATGAGCCGCTCCCAAATGATGGCGCCGGCTTCCTGCTTCCAGGTTGTCCTGCGGCGAAAAGCAATTTAGCTGTAATCTGCTTTTGCCTGGCAACCGATGTAGTAACCAATCAGATTTGACTGTGCGAGCGATGGTGATTGGTGGGCGAAGTGCTATATATGAGGGAAGCGCAGGCTGGAGGGTGAGAAGAG
>PVJA010031427.1:0-24920 GCA_004027025.1 Myocastor coypus
GGCTGGGACTCGGTGGGACTGGAACAGGAAGTTAGTCGCAGGAGCGCAGAGGCGGGGCAGAGGGGCGCAGGCAGCTTACCCGCGGCGGATGCGCGAGCTGTGCTACCGGCTGGGACTCGGTGGGACTCTGAAGATGTTCAATACATTATTTACCCCTAGTTTCAAATCTTCAAAATAGCTCATAGATGTATACAGCTTGATTTCCTCAGCACGTTTCTTCATCTTCAATCTCAAAAGTGCAATTTAAAAAAATACAATGTGGGGGCCAGGCAGGATGGCTCAGTGGTCTAAAGCGCCTGCTTAGGAAAGCTTAGGCGGCTGCAGGAACCGAGGTTCAATCCCCGGCACCACATGCTGTGCCAACCCTGCCCTGAGGGCAGGCTGAGCCAGCCATAAAAATAAACAAACAAACAAAAGTTCTGAAACAAGGAAAAAAACAAACAAACAACAACAACAACAACAACAAAATATATATATATATATATATATATATATATATATATATATATATATATTACAGTGTGGCGAACCTTACTGTTGTATACTTGGGGATGATATTCAAAGTAAGCTCCAGCTATCTCTGAGACAATGTCATCCTTCATTGTTCTGGCATGTACAGAGCAGACTGTTAAGTGACTAGCCCAATTTCATTTTGTTTAATGATCAAAGGATATGAAAAAAAGTGATTTTTAAAACTTGTTTTAACATTATGGGCTACAACAATTTATTAAAAAAAATAAGACTTGAGCCGGGCGTGGTGGCGCACGCCTATAATCCCAGCACTTGGGTGGCTGAGGCAGGAGGATCGGTGGGAGTTCGAGACCAGCCTGGGCTACCAAAGTGAGCTCAAGGCCAGCCTGAACTGCATAATGAGACCCTGTCTCAAAAAAAAAAAAAAAAAAAAAGACTCTTAAATGCACTGCTAACTTGTATAATAACTATGTGATCTGGGATTGAATTTTCTTCTGAACTTTAATTTTTCATGCTTGTCAGTCTGAGCTAGGGTCTTAAAATCATTTAACATACGCCTTTAAAAAAATTTAATTAGCGTTAAATGAGAGCTCATGAATACTTCATGAAGTCCAATTCATCACACTTTGTTAATTCAGTATTCAGTGAATCTGAATAGTGTTTCTCAACTAATGAAACTTTTTGATCATGAAACAAGAAAAACAACATTTTGAGCTTGTCAATTCAGAGCTTACAGCTTTTAGCTCAGTTGTATGTGTTTTATGTGTTTGTCCAACACATTTAAAAATATTAAAAGATGGCCAGGCTGTAATTTGGAAGTTGCTGATGAGAGCTATTTTTTATTAACTTTTAAATCAAATTATACATACATGTACATAGTGAAAGTGTATGCTTGGAGGTCAGTCATGCTGTGACGTATTCTTAATTTTGTTCTGAAGAGCCAAGTCAATAAAAAGGTTTTAGTTTGTTAGTCCATGAGAGGAGTCCCACACATTGATAGAGTGGCCCTGGCTGCAAGAGTCTGACAGCCTTCATGACTTAAGAGAGGAGTTTAATTTACTCTCAGTTCTAGAGGTTGAAAGTCTGGAATGAAGCCATTGGCAGGTTCCTGCCTGCTGCAGGGTCTGGGGCATGGCCTGCTCCTCGCCTCCTCCATGCTGCTGCAGGTCGCTGGCCGCTGTAGTGGGGCTGGTTGCTTGGAGCTGCCCTCCTGCGTCCACCTCCCTGTTCACATGGGCTGCAGCCTCCCCAGCTGTCTGTGGCATCTTCTTGTCAGGGTGTTAGCTAGGCATCCTGGATTGGAGCCCGTACCCCAGGAGGACCTCATCCCAACACACTTGGGAAAATCCTCATTCCAAGTAGCCTCACATTAACAAGCGTCAATGGTTAGGCCTTTCAGGTCTTTTGGGGACGCACTTCACAATGGATACCACGTTGCACAGTGTAGATACACGCATTCACAAGCATCGACAGTTAGGCCTTTCAGGTATTTCGAGGACACAGCTCACAATGAGTACCACCTTGCACAGTGTAGATACATAACATGTTTGTCATCATAGCACTCAGTGCTTCAGAAAGTCATTTTAAAAATTCAAGTGTTTCATGCTTTGACATCCATTAAATTTCTGTGTTGAAACCATGGGACTGGTAACAGAACATTGAACAATTTCTTCAGATACTTTTTATTTTCTCATGTTTGCAGTTTCAACTATGCGATATAGTTCCATCTTTGATTTTAAGTTCTATCTTGATTTATAAAATTGGTACACTTTGACTCAAAATTATTAAAGTAATAAAACACTTTGTACTAGTAGATTGTGTGTGTGTGTGTGTGTGTGTGTGTGTGTGTGAATTGTAGTTTCTCATTATAGTATCATGGATGCTCTCACTTTCCAGAGGTGGCTGCTATTGCTATGATTTATGATTAAGGCATATACAGAATACTTCACTAAAGAATAGTGAGGATTACTTAAGAATTAAATCCAAAGTATGTGCACATAGTTCTTGCTATTACAGTTCCATTTTAAACATCAGATCTTAAGTTTTTTCCAAGTCTCTTTTTTTTTCTTTTTTTTCCAAGTCTCTTAATAGTTCTAGTTACATATTTATTTTAATCAAATAGGAAAAATCCTTGTAAGTTTATCAATAACTATCTCTGAATCTATAGCAACAAAAAGATTTTCATGCATCTCCAGAAGAGACCCAACTCTGTAAGAGAAAAGTGTATTGTGGGGGGGGGGTCCTTATTATATCTTTTTTAAACTCTTTACTATTAAGTTAGTGAAGAATTCCATGAGTAAACTAGCCCATAAGACCAGTTAGTGATCCTCCAATTTATTGTATTTTTAAAAAGATTTCTATTCTTAGTTTTGGTTTTTTTCCCCCCAGTACAGCTTACTTGTAACCGAAATATCAGTGTTCCTGGTACAGAGATTTTGGAGAAATCCTGTGGGGATGGGTTCCTCATGGAGCGGTTAATTTGAACTCTCTTCATCTGAAGTTAGATGCAGCCTGAATAGTGATGGAAGTTGTGAAGAACTGCAGTGACCCTGGGCATGGCTTTTTGCAGCATCCCAAGGAATTGCTCTATAGAAAGGAAGAATGACTGTCTCTAGTCCACTAGCTTTCCTCCGATTCTTGAGAGCCATGCTGTGACTTTTTATTTTTTTTTATGGCTGGCTCAGCTTGCCCTGGGGGTGGGGCTGCTGCAGCATGTGGTGCTGGGGATCTAACTGTGGTCCCTGCGGTTGCCTAAGCTTTCCTAAGGAGGCGCATTAGACCGCTGAACCATCTCGTCGGCCCCATGCTATGACTTCTTAACACAATTCCAATAATCATTTAAAGACCAGGAAGATAACAAGAATGTAGCCAACTGCAATGAAAGCTTCTGCATCTACAGCAGCTGGTGGTTATGCATGCAGTAATTAGTGTCTCTGATAATGTCCCTACCATACCTTTTGGGAAAGTTTGGAAATGAAGGAATGTCTTTAAGTGAAAAAGTCTAGAAAGCCATTGATTATTATACAGAGTGCATTTTTCATTTCTATTGCTCAGGTGTTGCCCTTGTTAAGAGATGGAAACTGCTATGTGTCAGCATTATTGGTGTGTGAGGAACTGTAGGCCTTGCTTATCTGTAGGCTGGTAATCTAGCTGCCTCACCATCTGTAACATAGATGGAGTCTCAGAAAGGGAGGAAACAAAATTGCATCTTAGCAGCTAGAGTCAGCTGGAATCTGCGTTGCAGCTCCTGCCTCACATAAGGAAGAGCTGTGTAGGATGGGATGCAGGGTAAAGAGTGCGTGCTTTGTGGGAATGCAGCGCCAAAGAAATTCTTAGTAGCAAAGTAAGAGGATAAAGTGAGCTGTAAATGACATGCTAACAGAAGGGCATGCCTCCTACCCTGGTGCCTGCGGGTGGGAAATGCTGGCCTGAGTGTTACAGCAACCATCTGACCACGAGCAACAACTGCATCCTTTGGTTAACCTTAGTAAATGTAAAGAAAGAAAGAATGTGTGTGGGAAAGTGGCCTTGAAAGACAAAGCAGACTATATTCTAGTGTGGGATCACTTGATGTTCCCTGACCTTGGACAAGTGCCGAAGGCCTGGAAATCTCAGCTTCCTCAGCTCGTCAGGAGTGGGCAGGGGTGGCTGGCGGCCAGCGGGTAGGCATTGTGAGCATTTCTGGTGTATAAGGCTAAGCACATGGCCCAGCTGCTCTCGCCCCAAATAGGTCTCAGCCAACAGAAAAGTAGTCAAAATCAAGCTTTAACAATAGTTCAGAGAAAAAAGTAACCCCCTCCAAACCTGGGACCCTAGGTGGTTGGATACTTGACATGAGCAGTGACAGTGCTGAGCTGTGAAGGAAATGGTTAAAGTCCACTTGGTAGACTAAGAAAATGTACAATGCAATTTAAATATTTCCATTCCAAAGTATTAAAGCAATAAGAGTATGCTACTCCTGGATAAATTACAGTTATCTGCAAAATTGACAATATTAAAACACCTTCAAGACCATGGAATTGGAATTCATTTTAAATGGCCATTCACAAAGGGCACTGTCATGTTAGAAGGGCAAGAACTTTTCAATGGCTGCCTTTCCTTAATAGGATGTAGATAAACAATTATTCAAGGTGCCCGGGAGGGCCTTGCTCCAGCAGCACCCCACTCTATCTCCTTGGTATAATAGGGGAATAAAATTAGTTCGAGGTCTTGGTACAATTCTGTGCATTTCTGCTTGTTTGTTGGAGATACCACCAAACAACAGGGTATCTGGAAAACCAGCTGCATTGTGTGGGCTGCTCAATTGCCTAGCTCAGCAGGTTGCTGTATCCAGTTACACTTTAACTGATAATGACTAGACTGTTTCCATCTTGCCCCCCGACTGCTCCTACATTATTCTTTTGCATGCTGGTTAATCCTGGAGGAGGCACTGCATCTTCAAATACACTTTCTGCAGAGCCACCCCAGTTAGCTGAAGAGAGACATTAAATAGGTCAGGAAATCAAATGCATATTTTGGGGAATGGAAGAAGAGTGACATTGTATAGTACTGGAAGATGCTGCCTAGGTAGGCAGAAAATTGAGGTAGAAGATAACACTTGGAAATAGATTTGTAACTTTTACCCAAAGAAGAGGAGGGATTTATGTTGAATAGTTTTGGGCAGCCTCATTACCAGTGAACCGTGTGCTCCATGCAGCACGGGGTGTCCCGCTCCAGCAGCTGGAGGGGCCCGGGATTGAGCGTTGTCAGACACACTGCTCCCTGTTGTCATTCAGCATCTCTCTGAGAGCTAGGGGCTCTGGAGCCTGTGTGGCTGCTACTGGCCAGCCAGGAAGGGCAGAACCACTGGCTGGGCCTAGCAGAGAAGCCACAGGATGTGGCCAGACCTTGGCAAAGTGAGGCTTTTGTGGAGGGGGGTCTCTGGGCTGCCTCCTTCAATGTTCACAGTGCAGTTGGGTCAGTTAACATCTGCTTCAAAGCTGCCATGTGGCTCCTTTCCCTTTTGACCTTTGAGTACAGTTTTCCTGAAAGCCACCAGGGGGCAGAAGCAGCTCCCTTACTGTTTTAAAAATTGGGCTAAGTACTCATGAAAAGCTTCTACTTTCTTTGGGGCCACTGGGCAGACATTTTGAATAAGAACTGCATTTCCTATATATTTGATTTTTTTCAAGTGTAAGACTTTAATTCTTCCTTCTCACACACAGCGGTTGTGAAGGGGGATAAAGGCAGCAATAGGGCCAGCCAGATAGCTCAACAGATTAAAGTACCTGATTAGGCAGACTAGGGGAACCGGGTTTGATCCCTGGCAGGTAGTGTCAGCTCCGCCCCTGGGGTGTGCTGGTGTACTGAGACTTTGACTGAGATGACATGGTGCTACGCCTGTAATCCCGGCTCTTGGGAGGCTGAAAACAATCACTAAAGTCCAATCTGTGTAGTAAGACCATAGACTCTGTACAAAATACAGAAGGAGGAGGAGGAGGAAGAGGAGGAGGGGGGAAGGAGGGAGAGGAAGAAGAAAAAGGGAAAGGGAAAGAGAAGGGCCTGGGGAGATAGCTCAGGGGCACAAGTGTCTGCCTGGCAAGTGTAAGGTCCTGAGTTCAATCCCCAGTTCCGTGAAAAAAGAAGGGGAAGGGACCAGCGAGATAGCTCAGGTCAACTGGTCGCTGTCCTTCCCCTGCTATAGTGTGAACCCAAAGTGTTCCCTGAGGAAGAGCCTCTGGGTAATGGTTTGGTTGCCAGCCAGTGGTGTTACTGGGGGTAGACTCTCTGGGCCATGGGAGAAATTAGGTCACTGGGTATGTCCCTCAGGCAGATGCTGGGCCCCAGGCCTTGCTCTTGCTTCCTGCTTCCTGGATGCCACGAGTCCAGCAGCCTCCCCCACCATGCATTTCCACTATGATACTCTGCCTCACCACAGGCTCCAGGTACCCTGGACTGAGAGCTCTGAAGCAGTGAGCCAAAATAAACATTTCTAGCTGATTTTCTTAGGTATTTTGTCAGAGCAAAGGAATTCTTACACCTCCTCATCCACGCTACACAAATGTTACCCGGTTCCATCTAGCCTGGTCAACATCAAGCAGTTCCTTTTCCCATCCAGTGAAGTCTAGACAACACCTCCTGGTGAGCCACATCTTATTTTTCACCATATCCTCTATATCAGCAGTTCTCAACCTGTGGGTTGCAACCCCGGCGGGAGTTGAACGACCAAAACACAAGGGTTGCCTAAAGTCATTGGAAAATGTTGTTTATTTGGAATTACAGTTTTGAAGTAGCCACCAAAATTATTTTTTTGGTTTGGGGTCACCGCAACATGAGGAACTGTATTGTGGGGTCATGGCATCAGAAAGGTTGAGAACCACTGCTCTATATCATCCTTCCAAAAGTTCCAGTGTAGGTCAAGCAGTAGCCATGACTCATCCAGATGGCTGACACTGGCATGGTTCCAAAGTAAATCCTGAGGCGATTTGACTGACCTTGGGAGATACAAAAACTACATGTTTTATTATACAGGTCTTGCTATATCTTGCCCTTAACCACCCAGCAGAAAAGTTGAAACATGACATATAAAACAGAAAGGTAGTTTAGTATGCTGAGCTGTAAAAGGCTCTAATCAGCAGTTTCCAACAGTGCCAGTTTCACCAGTAACCCACTGCAATTAGGGAACATTTGACTATGTATACAACTACCTTCTCTTAGATCAAAGAGAAGAAATCTATTGTACTAATAACTATTAGGAAATTTATCGGGCCCGTCGGGATGGTTCAGTGGTCTGAAGCATCTGCTTGGGGAAGCTTGGGCGGCTTTGGGGACTGCGATTCGATCCCCGGCACCACATGCCGCGCCAGCCCTGCCCTTAGGGCAGGCTGAACTGGCCATGGAAGTGAGTGAATAGACAAAGGTTCTGAAACAAGAAAAAAAATAAGGGGCCTGGCGGGATGGCTCAGTGGTCTAAAGCGCCTGCTTGGGAAGGCTTGGGTGGCTTCAGGGACTGTGGTTTGATCCCTGGCACCACATGCTGTGCCAGCCCTGCCCTCGGGGCAGGCTGAGCCGGCCATAAAAATGAGGGAATAGACAAATAAAGGTTCTGAAACAAGAAAAAAATAAATAAATAAAATAAAATAAAAATTAAAAAAAAAAATAATAATAATAAAAAATTCTTTTTAATAAAAAGAAAATTTATCATGTGCTCTGTATAACTACAATGAGGACAATATGCATTGTGTCAATGTTTTTGCATCTTTATTTTTATTTTATCATTTTTAATAAATAATAAGATAGTTTCAAAACACATTAGTAGTACATTGCAATAATTGACATTGCATAGTGTTGTTTTCATAATAGTTACAGAGAGCATAGGGTGTAGACATGAAATTTCTGATCGATATTGGTAAGGAAAAAGAAAGATAAAGAGAGAAAAGCAAGAAAGAAGAGAAAAAGAAAGAAAGAAAGAGAAAGATTTATTTGAGCTGAGAGGAAGTTGGGAATATATTACTAACATTTTTTAAAACTGTCACATTGTAATTTCTTATTAAAAGTAATTAAAAAAAAAAAAAAAGAAGGAAAAAAGAAGTTCCAGTGTACCTTCCTCTTCCTGTTCCTTGCAGTTGTACCCACATTTCTTCAAGTTCCATGGGTTCAAACCTCCAAGATCTGTAACAGGTATCCGGTGCTGCTGCCTTCTCATTAGACCTGGTTTGTCCACAGTCTCCCCACTTGCCTTGGCATTTCTTTCTTAAGAACCACCATTGGGGGCCCGGCGGGATGGCTCAGTGGTCTAAAGCGCCTGCTTGGGAAAGCTTGGGCGGCTTCAGGGACCTCGGTTCGATCCCCGGCACCACATGCTGCGCCAGCCCTGCCCTTGGGGTGGGCTGAGCCGGCCATAAAAATGAGTGAATAAACAAATAAAGGTTCTGAAACAAGAAACAAACAAACAAACAAATAAATAAATAAATAAATAAAAAGAACCACCATTGGGCCATAAGAATAATGTATATGGAGCTCTGGGGCTCCGCTGCCATGTGCCTCAATTTTACTTCCTGGAAAATGGGAGAACACTTGATCTCCATACTGGGACATGGAGAAGAGCAAGTAGCATGGGCCAGGTACAAGGACCGGGTGCTTCATCAGGCGTCACCAACCTTTGTCTGGATTCCTTTGAAAATCATGTCCTGTAGATGCCCAAATCCCAGCATTTAGTAGCCCAGGCTGGGCAGTGGCTCAGAGTTTCCCAGAATTCCATAAAATGCTTAAGAAGTGTTCCTGAGAAGTGAACCTAAAGTGGACTACACGGAGCTTTGCAGGCTCTGAATGCAGTAAGAGCAACAGAAACACCCATAAATGAGAGCTGTAAATTCGAAGCAGATAAAAAGAATTTTGCTTTAAAACCCTAGGAATGTACCACTCTGCTTCAGGGTGTGCAGTCCTAAGGGTCACCTCCAAGAAGTGTGTCCTCTGTTCTGCTCACAAGTTCACTTGGAATTTGTACCCAGGAAAGTAGGTGTGGGCTGAAGTGGTGTGTGGAGAACATGTGGACATCGGGGGCTAGGCAGGCAGTCTCGTCATCATCTGCTCCCACGTCAGAGACAGACTCGCAGAAGGATGCCGTGGACAAGAAGGGCCTGTACTCGGAGACACTGTCTGGGGATATGCAGCTGATGGCTTTGCGGCATGAGTTCCTGGCTTTGTGGGCAGGCCTATCTGGTTTGGTGCTCATACCCAAAACAACAACAAAAATACCAATATACATTGAAAATTCTTAAAGAGTGATGGGGTAAATCTCTCTTTAATTTTACTTTTCCTCTTAAATCCACTTCATGAATGATAAAGCATTCTAGTGACTGATACAAAGGCAGTTTTACACATGTGCCTGGGGAAGAGCTCACTTGAATCTGGTTGAAATCCCAAAGAAAGGGAAGCCTTGCTGATCACTGCAAGCTCAGAGGCTTTCTAGAAGTTTTTCACGCTGAGCATCGTAGTGGTACACCCCTGTAATCCTAGCATTTGGGAGGAGGCTGAAGCAGGAGGATCACTGCAAGTTCAAGGCCAGCCTGAACTACATAGAGGGGCCTTGCCTCTGAAAACCCCCCAACAAAAGATAAGTACATCATCTTTCAGCTTCTACCAGAATTTCTCATGCCCATGGAATCCTTAATAATGTTTGGGCTGGATGCTGGCCAAGTAGGGTAAAACATTCACTCTGGAGGCGTCTTTGTTATTTCATTTTACTTGCTCTTAAATTCTGTTAACTCTTCCTAAATTTTATGAGACCGGCATCTTTCCTAGAAGCTGCTCAGGCCTTGAAGAGCAGGCCCAACTGTGTGTGGTTCTTCTCTCTTGAGGCTTTGCTTCCAGAGACGCACACGCCATGGCATATGCAGAGAATTGCTGCATCTCCCTGAGGCAGAGCATGCCAATTTCAGCCAGCAAGTGAGAAGAGAAGGACAGAAGGCATGTGGTGGGCAGCAGCCTGTTAGGGCTAAGATACAAATGGAGAGGGGGGTGTAGGAAAGCAATTGGATTGTGGGTTAATCCATTGATGAGGTCACAGCTGAAGGTGTTGCTGGGAGTCAAGGCCTGACTGGAAAAAGCAGTTTGCCCAGGTGGGACTTGGAGGGGAGCCCCTGGGCACCCACATCCTCTCTGTCTAGCTCTCTTCCACTCTTCCTGGCCTCTGTGAGGAGGGCAGCTTTCCTTGGCCATGCTGAAACCTGGATGTCTCTTCTGCGTTGGAGCCCACTGACCATGAACTGAAAGTCTGAGCCCAAATAGACTTTCCCTCCTAAAGCCGTTTTTAAGCTCAGGTAACACACAGTGCTGTGTGGCTAAGGCATAGCCCTGATGCCAGCATGGCACATCTTGGGGCTGCAGACTCTTTGAAAGCCCCGTGAGGACTTTAAGTAACACGTGTGTACCTCACCCTTCATTTCTGCTTTTTAAAAAGTTACATTTCAGTGTTTGTTTTGAGACAAGGCCTCAGGCTCCTGGGCTTGAAACATCTTCCTGCCATGGTCTCCTCAGTAGCCGAGACTGTGCAGCTCTTTCATTCCCTTATTGATGCCTTCCTACAGCGACTGCCGAGTCCCTCCTCTGTGCCACCCAGGTAAATCACACTTACTGCTGCTGTGTTGAAGGGGCAGAAAGAAATGCTTCCCAGGTGAGTGAATCGCAAGCAGGTATGCTGCCCTGACACAGCAGTATGCAAGTTTGCCTCAAACAGGATGGTTGGTGCAGGCCTTTTGGAACCAGGGACCATGAAAGTGTTCAGTGACCTTGTCTTCCATATTGTCCATGAGGGCCTTCCCCTATCTAACTGCCTATAATATTTCTATCTAATTCAGCTGTCTACAACATTCCACCTTCTGAAGATGTAACCTGAACTGCCATGAGGGAACCATAGGCAATGACTACTCTGGCTTCTTCAGGCTGAAAGGGGTCACAGTTGTGAATCAGCAGTCAGAGATACTCTTACCAGAGGTTCTACCTAAAGGCTCTCAATGAACACCAGGCATTTTTATCTTGGGTAGAGAGAATTGCTTTAGATCTGGAGAAGACAAAGCCAAAGACACTATTAAACATACATGGGCCAAATAACATCAGCAGGATAATTATGAATGCAGTCAAAATGATTTTTACCAAGTAAACAGTAATGATTTTAACAAAGATGACAAAGATAGGGCCTGGGGACCTCAGCATTTTATATGCCATTGATTTTGGTATCTTTTACAGCTATTGAGACATTCATTAGCAGAAGGATCTGGAAGGTAATAACCTTTTTTTAATTTGTAATTATAAAAAGATTAGCTGGAGGGGCCGGGAAGATGGCTCCGTGGCACAAGTGCCTGCCTGACAAACTCAAGGATGTGAGTTTGAACCCTGGTCCCACCAAAAAAAAAAAAAAAAAGATTAGCTGGAACTTTTTGTAGGCTCATTCGCAGAGATCTCTTAAACATGGAGTTTAATCTTTTTTAAAAAAAATCTTTTATGGCTATTGGGTATTGTCTCAAAATGAACTCAACTAGAGTCAGACACTCCTCTGTCATGGGCCAGATCTCAAGACAAGAGTAAACAAATATAGCTACATACTTCCCTAGGGATGGGCATCAGGGATTGATATTCTAAGTAGGTATCAATCACCTTGAAAGAGCCCAGTTGAGTCACTAGGCTAACCCCCAACAGGAAGAGACTAGATTTAATCTATTTTACCTTAGCAATGGTGCTTGTAATCTCATTGGTTGACCATAGTTTTGTCCCACCTCATACCCACCTAAATGAGTTCCTATGCCTTTTTCACAACCTTAAATCCACCTCATCATGTGGTTTTCCTCTATAAAAGTCCCTAGAAGAGACAGCTTCTAGGGGACACCCACTTGGGAACCCCTCCTGTCTCTCTCTTGGACAGGAGCTTTCTTTCTCTCAATAAATATGTTCTGCTCATTTAAAAAAAAAAAGTGTTCAATGAGTAGAACTGAGGATACATGCATGCCTGGCCCTGCTGGAGCTTCAGAGGTGGACTGGCCTCCATCTTTGCTCTTTAGAGCTTTGTAGTCTTGAAGGATTGATTCAAGCCATGAGATGGAATGAGAGTGGGCCAAGGAGTGCAGGTCAAATCATCTGGGGAGTATTAGGAAGGAAGAACCCAGAGAGGGGGCCTGAGAGTTGATTAGGGAGAGTCAGGTGTTCCTGGCCGATGGGAGGGAATGAGCCTTGGGACAAGGGGTGTGGGGAGCACAGGGCAGGGGCAGGGAACACTTGCAGCCCAGGCTGGCTGTGCTGTCCAGTCAGTACTGGTGTGACAACTAGCAGGCTGGGCTGGCCATCACACAGAGGGGCACAGCAGCGCCCCTTATAAGGGAGATGGGGAGATTGATGCACCCCGGGAATCCTCCTGTATATTCCCTGCCAGAAGAGAGGAAGCCTGAACTGTTCTTGCAAGGTGGAAGCAGCAGCCACCTGTGAAGTCAACAGGCCAGAGTGTGGTAGACAGGATTTACAAGGGAAATGATTAATACAGGACACGTAATTTATAGGATTAACTCATAATATTCACTCAAAGAGTCAAATACAATAGTGTCCATGCACTAGGCAGCCAAAGAATACAGCTAAGGGTCTGGATCCCACGGCAATGCCCTGCACGAGTCCAGGGAACACCTAGAGTCCACGGCAATGTCTCATGCAAGTCTGTATCAGGGAAGGCCCAAAGGTCAGTGGTGGATGCTGGAAAGTCTGTACCAGTGGCATGAAGGACCTGTGCCAGGAGGCTGAGGGATCTGCGCAGAACCAGGAAGTGACGCTTGAGCTAAGGACTCATAGTGATCCTCCTGTCTCAGCGTCCCCAGCACTGATATTACAGGCATGTACTACCACACCTGGTTCCGGGTCTGCATGGCATGCAGTACTAGGAATCGAACACAGGTCCTTGCACAAACCAGGCTTTCCCACACTTTTCCTTGAAGTATATCATACACACAGTGGATGGATTTCTGCAAAGCCTAATGTATAAGGTGAAGTAGTGAAGTAGAGAACCTGAACAGTTTTCCCTTGTGGCCCCACAGAAGTCAGGTCTGTTCACACTCTGTTCTGACTTATAAGTTGGCCTGGTTTTATCCTTTAAGGAAAAAGAGCTACGTGGCATATATTCTTATATCCAGATCCCTTCAACTTCTGCTTGTAAAACTCATCCAGATTGTTGGTTGTGGGACTATCTCATTCATTATCTTTGCATACAAGATTCTATTATGCCACTATTCTGCAATTTATCTGTTCTACCACTCACAGACATGTGGATCCCTAGTGCTCATCTTCTTTGGGTTAAAAGCCACCACCGTGGTTATATATATAATATATATATATATATATACATATTTGGTACAGGGTCTCACTGTGCAGCTCAGACTCATAATGATCCTCCTGTTTACAGCCTCCCCAGTTCCAGTGCTGGAATTGCAGATGTGTGCCACTATGCTGAGACTTGGTTGCCAGCTCAGTGTGCCTGAGAGTGGAGCCATGGTGGCATGCAGGACCAGGGATTGCCCTAGTCCCTGCCCTAGGTGTTTAGTCTGCTGAGCTATCTTGCTGGCCCTATGTGATTATATTTTTGGTATATGATTTACTTGCTGTGGGGTTGAAGGTTCTTCAGAAGTTGCATTTTGATATGAAAGAATTAGACAAACATTGATATGGGTAGAACAGGTGATCTGGAAAGGTGATCTCAAGACAAGATCTTAGATTTTAGTTTGAAGGAAGATATGAGAAAGCAACTACGCTGAGGATAGCAATGTGCAATACAAAAACCATGCATGAAATACCTATTATTCTCATCTTCTAAACGCATATGGCTTCTAATGTCATATCAATTATTGCTATACTCTCTCTCAAGTAAGTATTTGTCTTAAAAAAGGTAATAAAACAAGAGACAAGAAAAAAAGTCATAGGATTGTCCTGCTACAATGTTTTATATGGTTAGATTTCTAAATTTCTGTGTAAAAATGTGTAATTGTTTTTTTTTTTTTTTTTTTTTTACATTCTCTAGGGATTTAAAGTTTAGAATATCAATGATTATTGGAAAATACCTGTTCTGTATTATGTCTAAGGCACTCGATATTCAGAAAGTGATGTTAAGTTCAACTGCCTATGTTATAGGGTAATAATATCATTTGAGTTTCTCTTCTGAATGGTTAACAATTTAAGTTTGTTGAACAAAAAATTGGAGAAAAAGAAGGGCTATAAGGATTGCCAATATTTTGGCCCTAGTGCTTCAGGGCCAGTGAGGTCTCAGGCCATAAGAAAACCTGTACTGGGGGCCCGGCAGGATGGCTCAGTGGTCTAAAGCGCCTGCTTGGGAAAGCTTGGGCGGCTTCAGGGACCACGGTTCGATCCCCGGCACTACATGCTGCGCCAGCCCTGCCCTCCAGGCGGGCTGAGCCGGCCATAAAAATGAGTGAATAAACAAACAAAGGTTCTGAAACAAGGAAAATAAATAAATAAATAAATAAAAGAAAACCTGTACTGTAACATCCTATAACTCAGTGGTGTCCCAAATTTTCTGTTCAAAGAGATTATGGGACCACAGAGGGAAGGGATCAATGATGTGTAGTGTGCCTAAGGAGAGTTACCTAGAGAGAAAGCATTCTCCCATGTTTTTAGAGAGAGCAACTTGGTCAAGCAATGGCCGTGATTCATCCAGATGGTTGATACTGACAAAAGATCTACAAACTGCTGTACATGGTTTTAGAGTAAATCCTGAGGGGATTTGACTGAACTTGTCAGATATAAAACATACATTTGTGTTATATAGCTTTTGCTTTATATTGGTCTTAACCATCCAGCAGAAAAGTATAGCCATGAGGTATAAAAAGTGAAGCCATAATAATATGCTATGCTATAAAAGGCCCAACAACTTCTGACACTGCCAGTTCTGCTGATAGCACACTACTATTATGGATTATTGGACTATATTGGGTTATTTTGCTGAATTCGCACACCTATAATATTTGAATGGCAGTGAAACACCCATCACTGACAAAACAAAACAAAAAAAGGGGATATAAATGAAGGACCATTATGTAGTGAAAAATATATATATATCTGTATATATCAAATAGGATAGCTATACAGCTACTTTCTCTTAGTTCAATGAGAAGAAAAATTGTTACTAATAGTGTTTAGCCAAGATATTAAGTCTACATCTTGTACTCTTGAGTAACTACTATGAAGACAATAATATGCAGTGTATTCATTATTGTAACCGTCCTACTAACCTGTTTTAAAACATTACTATTTCTTTCTCCTTAAAGTTAATAATAAAAAATGAATTAAAAAGTGGTATAGGAGACAGGAGCTGAAGATATAAGCCCAAAAAGAAGGCAAGCTAAGAAAATTGAGTTGGGGCTGGGGCTATGGCTCAGTGGCTCAGTGTCTGCCTGGCACACTCAAGGTCCTGAGTTCAATTGCCAGTACAGAAAAAGAAAAAGAAAATTGATGTGATGGCAAAAAACAAAATGCACACACACACACAAAAAGTGGGGACGTGGTCTGGGGGTCTAGGGTCAGCTTGAAGGGCAAGGAAGGGAAGAGCTGGTTCTCATTCTGCTTCTACCACTGAAAAGTCATGGGGAAAAAAAGGAAATAAAAATAAGAAAGAATTAGGGAAATTTTTAAATTACAAAGATATCTGGCATTACTAATACAAGCATTGTCAACTAAAGTCACTGTGTTTTTCCTTCAAGAATATGGATATCTATTTTAGGCAATTTTTTTCCTCTTTTAGGAAAAAAATATATGTCTATATGTCTCTCTCTCTCTCTCTCTCTCTCTATATATATATATATATATATATATATATATATATATATATATATATTCTTTAAATTGTGGCTTTGGTTCGCATCCCCACCCTTATCCTCTTTGTAAGAAGAAAGCTGGAAAGCTCCACCTATGCACCTGTGTCTTCAGTGGAAGGTGATTTTGGTCTATTACTTGATCCTTAATTTTCCCAGAGCTCTTTGGACTATATTTTTGTTTGTTTCTTTGTTTTTGGTACCCGGGATAGAGCTTAGGACCTTGTACTTGCCAGGTAGGCCCTTACGCTGCTGAACTATCTCCCCAGCTCCCAGAGCACTTTGGATGAGGCTGATACCAGAAATCATTAGGCCTCCCCACAAGGCTATAGGCTTTAGCATATGAGTCCTGGTACATGGAGCACACATCTCTTTCTAGGTATCTCTCTCTCTCCCTCCCTCTCTCTGTCTCTCTATCTCTCTGTCTCTCCATCCCATCCACCTCATTTCTTTCTTTCTTTCTTTCTTTCTTTCTTTCTTTCTTTCTTTCTTTCTTTCTTTCTTTCTTTCTTTCTTTCTTTCTTTCTTTCTTTCTTTCTTTCCTTCATACCGGGGATTGAACTCAGGACCCTGTGCTTGCCAGGCAGGCACTTATTCTACTGAGCTTGCTCCCTGGCGCCCTCCACCTCTTTTAATGTGTGCTACAGTCCAAATGTGGCCCCGAAGTTCATGTGTGAGAAACACAATTCCTATTTCAACAGTGTCAGGAGGACAGGTTTTGGGGAGGTGTTTCCTCATAAATATATTACTGCCATTATAAAAGGACTTGATGGAGGTAGGCTGGCTTCTTTGTTGTTCCCCTCTGTGCTCTGCCATGTGAGGACACAGCATTCAAGGCATCTTAATCTTGGGCATCCAAGCCTCCAAAACCATCAAGAAATAAATTTCTATTCTTTATAAGTACTTAAAATTGGATGTACTGGTATAGCAGCACAAACGGACTATAGCAGTATATTATCATCTGAGATGCAAAACAGACAGGGAGTCTCTTTGTGGGGACAAATAATTTAGTCACCAGTGTCAGGACTCTCCGGATCTGGCCCAGAATATTACACCTTGCAATGTGTTGCTCATGCTATTAAATCTGACACCAGCACTCCATTTCCTCAGGGAAGGTTGGAGCCACACATTCTCAGGCCCTGAGGGCACAGTCACCCAGATCCTATGAACTTTAATAAGAGATGTGGGGCTGAAACCAAACACTGGAAATGCAGGAGCAGAGCCACATAGCAGCGTCAAGGAAGAGCAGGCCAACGAGAACCAACGCTAAATGTGTCTGCATATGTGCACATCTGGATGAAAATATTTGGGAACACAACTATGTCAGTTCATTACATGTGATACATAGATCAGGAGTAATGCATACAACAGAAATGTAAACTTGGTGGTGTTGCTGATCAAAAGAAAAGTGCTCAAGACCTGGATGCATTTGTACTTTGCATTCTTTTCTGCAACAGTGGCTGAAGCCCATGGACTTTACCATCCAGGGACATCCTGCGAGAGGACAGCTGGTTCCCTATTGGCTGACGAAATGTTTTATCACCTAAAGTGGCATGCATTTTCACCTTTAAAAATAATTCTTCCAAGGGCTGGGGAGATAGTTTGGTAGTCTAAGCGCCTGCCTGGCAAGCAGAAGGACCAGAGTTCTATCCCCACTACCATATGCTGTGCTGGCCCTGGAACCCCAGGCATGCTGTGCTGGCCCTGAAGCCAGGTATGGTGGTGTATGCCTTCAGTTCCAGCACTAGGGAGGCTGACACAGGAAGATCATTGCGAGTCTGAGTTGCGTAGTGAGACTTCTTCCAAACCTCTTATTATTACTCTTATTATTTCTTCCATGGTGTTATGGTTTGTGTATAGGTGTCCCCCCAAAGCCTCATGCAGTCATGGGGTCCCTTCTGGAATTCACAATTGATTATTGTGGAAATGAGTGCTGCCCCTCCCCTGGGACAGGTGATTTGCATTTCAATGTAAGGTAGGAAGAGAAGTTAGCTGCTTGAGCAGCTGCTAGCTCTCTCCCAGTGCTCTTTCTCTCTGCCTGCCATCATGGAAGATTGCCCTCTGCCATGTGCCGGTCCGCTTTGTAGCCAGCTAAATATGGACTGAAACCTCCAGTAACTGGGAGCTAAATAAACCTTTCCTTCCCTCATTTTGAGTGTTGGGTGTTTGTCTCAGCAACAAGAGAAGAGTAACTAAGGCACATGGTTTGTAATAATCATTGCTCTGCAGTTCAGGAATGTGCAGAGCTTTTTTACTTGAAAGCCACCACACTGGGGCACAGCTGACTTGGAGCAGTAGCTAGAGCCCCGCGTTGTTCTCATTTGTCTGAAGCCAGGCCTTCTTTCGTGACAAATGAAGTTCATTGTGTAAAGTGATGAGCCCAGAGTCACCTGCTGGCTGTGGCCTGTGAGTGGACATATAAGTCGTCTTTGTGTCACTTTGACAAAATACCCGAGAGGAAACACTTAGAGCAGGAAAGGTTTCTTTGGCTCATGGTTTCAGAGCTTCAGTCCAGTCAGCCATGTCCACTGTTTGTGGTTTGTGATAGGAGGGTTCAACAGAGGAAGACCATTCACCTTACAGCAGCTGAAAGCAGCAGGAGAGAAGTCATGACAAAAGGGCAGAGGACAAGATACAGTCCCCAAGGTCCTGTACTCAAGACCCATCACCTTTAACCACATAGGTTTCTGAAGTTTTCCCAGTAAAGCCATCAAACCATGGATCCATCAGTGGAATGACCTACTGGTGAAATCAGAGCTCTCGTGAGCCAGTCACCTTCTGAAGGCCACATCAGGCAACCAGACCCCCAGGCCGTGGCTTTTGGAGCATGATCTAGATCCTAATCCATGGCAGCGGGGCATCGTCCCTGGACTGGCCCAGGACTCGTGGTGCTATATGCCTTGCTGTGAAGTCTCAGCCCAAGTTGCAGAGGGATTTTGTCTTTGCTTGGGGTGGAATGCTTGGCTGCGTGCCTGCATGGGTAAGTGTCCCTTTATTCTAGCACGGCCCCCAACTTCCCCATTTATCTCTTTCAGGAGTGTTAGGGCTCCGCATGTTCTCTCTCCCCTGTGCCCCCTGCAGCATCCTCCACCCCTACCCTTGCTCTTTCTCTCTGCTCCTCCAGTGCCGCCCATTCCCTGCTATTGCATGTGCAGCCTGGGGGCTGCCCCTGAGTCCTCTCTCTGCCCTGTCACTGGAAAAGCCCTGTGCACAGGACCTGTGATTAGCCGTAGTGGCTCCTCCTCCCCTGGAGGCTACTGCTTGCCTGCCCACCTCTCCCAGCTCCGCTGGCTACAGTAGGCTCCTGCTGCCCTCCTGGCTTTGTTCGTCTCCTCTTTATAGTCTGTCTGATGTACTGTCTAGCACTAATATGACAAGGACCTTCCTTCCTAAGATTATACCTTCTTTCCCTTTGCATGGTGTCCAGGGATTTCAGGTGCTAAACCTTTATGGTATAACTAAATGGATGACAAAATTATAACCTTACACTCTTTAGGAGAGTTGCCATAAAAATATCTAGGACATAGCGAGCATTATCAAGGAGGTAGTGAGTTTCCAAACCTTATGCATTGTTGGTAGGAACGTAAAATGGTACAGCTGCTGCATTCCTTGAAAAAATTAAATTAGAGCTACCATAGGCTGTAGTAATTCCACTTTTGCACATATATCCAGAAGAATTAATAGCAAGGTTTTGGGTCAGGGAGATAGCTCAGTGGCTCAAAAGCCTGTCTGGCAAGTGTAAGGTCCCAAGTTCAGTCCCTGATACTGAAGAAAAAAACAAAAAACGGAAAGGAAAGGCAGCATTTGGAAGAGTTAAAAATATTAAGGTTTGGGCCTGGCGGGGTGGCTCAGTGGTCTACAGCGCCTGCTTGGGAAAGCTTGGGCGGCTTCAGGGACCGCGGTTCGATCCCCGGCACCACATGCTGCGCCAGCCCTGCCCTCAGGACGGGCTGAGCCGGCCATAAAAATGAGTGAATAAGCAAAGGTTCTGAAACAAGAAAAAAAATAGATAAATAAAATTAAAAATTCTTTTAAAAAAAGAGTTCTACCTATTAAAAAAATGAGTGAATAAACAAACAAAGGTTCTGAAACAAGAAAAAATAAATTTAAAAAATTCTTAAAAAAAAAATTAAGGGCCGGGCGTGGTGGCGCACGCCTGTAATCCCAGCACTTGGGAGGCTGAGGCAGGAGGATCAATGCGAGTTCAAGACCAGCCTGGACTACAAAAGTGAGCTCAAGGCCAGCCTCAACTGCATAGCGAGACCCTGTCTCAAAAAGAGAAAAAAAAAAAAAAGGTTTACTTGGGCGGCTGCAGGGACCGCAGTTTGATCCCTGGTACCACATGCTGTGCTAGCCCTACCCTCAGGGCAGGCTGAGCTGGCCATAACAATAAATAAATAAACAAGCAAAAGTTCTGAAACAAGAAAAAAATAAAATAAAATAAAAAATTCTTTAAAAATATTAAGATTTATTGAAAATGTTAATGTTTAATTATTTGACCAATCTTACATACCTATATCTATTCATCTAAACAAATTTGATGATGAAAATACATAAGATAACCACTGTTAAATTTTTGTTCTTGTTCTGAAATTCTGTACAATATATACTCCTGCTTGTTACTGTTTTTCTGTCTTTGTTTCTGCTATTTTTACTCTTTAAAATAAAACTTAAAAAAAAGAAAAGAAAAAGCAGAGTCTTAATGAAGTATTACACACTCATTACACGGCAGCATTATTCAGAGCAGACGTGGAGTGGGGACAGCCCAGGTGTCCATGGACAGGTGAGTAGATAAATGAAATATGGTGTGTACATAAAGGAATATTACTCAACCTTGAAAAGAACCTCTGAAGCATACTTGACCATGAATGCACCTTAAGAATATGCTGAGTGGAATAAGCCAGTTACGAGAGGACAGATGCTCTAGGACTCCACCTATATGCGATATCTAGGGTAGTCGTATCCATGCAGACAGCAGACAGGTGGTTGGCAGGGCCTGAGGATAGGAGAAAGAGAAGCAATTGTTTAGTGGGACAGAGCTTCGTTGTCTCAGGATGAGAAAGTTTTGGATGTTGGCTGGGTAGCAATAAGAATACACTGGACAGTGCTGAACTGCACTCTTAGAGATGGCTATAGCAGTGAATTTTGGAGAATGTGTATTTTACCAAGACTAAATTTTTGAGATTCAAATTAAGCTTACATCATGATATGGCAGCCTGGCTGGCTGTTGTACTGTTTTGTGAAGATGGTGGTCAGTACAGCATGTTGTATTTATCCAAAATGCTTGGAGCCAGAAGTATTTTTTTTTCTTCTGTTTTCAGGACCAGGGTTCGAACTCATGACCTTGCACTTGCCAGGCAGGCACTTGTGCCACAGAGCTATCTCATCATTCCTGGAAGTATTTTAAGTTTGGGAGAACTTTGGAACATCTGCCTAGATATGGTAAGTTATCTGGGAGATATCTAGGAGCCATGTGTAAGCTCAAAACTATGTTTTGTATATGCCTTGCACACATAGCTTTATGGTAATTCCATGCAGCATCTTTAGTGTGCCTGTGCTTGTCTAAGACTATCACACTGTCCATGTGAGATCACGTCCACAGTGAAAAAGTTTCAGAGTTTGGACCATTTACAGGTTTGGATTTTGATCAGGATGTTCAATCTGTATTTGGCAGAAGTTAAATTTGAAAGAATAAACCCCAAATCCAGAAACTCCATGTCTTCTTTAAATATAGTGAGTTTATAATATCTCAAATATTCACTTAGATAAAGTGTGTCCAGTTGACACTTTGTTCTGTTATCAGTGTGTACGTGACCAGTATATTTGGCCAGTTTAGGAAGCCAAGAGCCTGGAATCCTGGGAAGGTACATTTCAGGAGTCCTTCTCAGTACTGGAGCACAGAAGATCTGATGGGAGTTGTTACAAGAATCTGGACGATGCCTCTGCCATTTATCAGGAGACTTTCCATTCCCATTTCAAAGGGAGAGAAAGAATAATAACCAGAGTCCAGACCATTTTAATAAATACAAAGTTCCCCAAAAGGCCTACTGTTCCAGACCTTACGGCTCCTGCCAAATCCTGTAAAAATAAAGATTAAATTGTAAAGAGTACTTTTTTTTTTTTCTGATTGCTGTTATTTTGTTTTGGTAATAAAAGTCTCTGGGCATCTGGCCTAAGAGAGCGCTGACGGCTCTAACTTCCAAATCCCTGCTCACCACTGCTTACATCAGTTCCTTCTTCCCGGGCTGCATAATGCTCTGCTCTGCTCAGCCTGAATTCTGCATTGCTACTGGGGAGCATGGCACACTCTGTCCTCGGCTGACCCACTGTAGGGAGCTGTCACCAATGGAAATGCTGTCTTCTAGGTCCAGGACCTCTCAGATCTCTTCACCCTTTTTAAAATTTTGTACTTGTAAATAATTTCAAACCTTTGGAATGATTTTAAGAGTTGTACAAAGAAACTGTTGTATGTCTTTCCAGAAATTAAACATTGACGCAGTAGTGCTATTTATGGGACATCAAATCTCACTAATTTTCCCAGTATTGTCTTATATACATCTTTTCATTGTAGGCCAGGAGCAATCACTGGCGGTGTGTCAGTAGTACACATTGGCCCACGGCTGATCACCAACTACGTCAGTCTGCCCTTCCCACTCTGCCCCATTTTCAGCCAGAAAGGATAGGAATGATAAAGAATGAGAAACACGACTCACTGGTTCCATGCTTCAATCACTGCTCATCCTTTGTTATTAATAGGATTAACTTGTCACTTTCTATTACCAATCAATACGATATATCATTATCACTAGTATGATTGTTGTTGCTGGGGATTGAACCCTAGGCCTCATGGGCGATGGCAAGCACTCGATAACTGAGCTATATCCCCAGCCCGATATCCTATAATTATTTAGAATAGCCATAATTAAATGAGAAAGCTCATTTATTGCCCTTTAGTTAAGTGGCATAGCTTCACAGACGTAATAGTCACCAAGAAAGCTCCTGCTAAAGAGATGGGGGACTCATGACACCAACACTGTGGTCATGAGGAAATATCTATTTGTGTCCGGAAATTGCTGCTGCATCGGTACCTCGGTACCTCGGTAAGGTTAAACAAACAACCCTCAGGATACAGAGCTGTGAAAAACAAGAACTGAGGAACAGGTCGGCACTAGGCTGGTGGCCTGAGGGCAGAGGCAGAGGTTCTGAGGGCTGCTGTGCCCCGCAGAGCCCTGTTGGCTGCAGCAAGTAAGATGCTGGATTAAACCTCTGACAATGCTGTCTGTGTATGACTCTCTGCAGTACACACTTGCTGCTCAGGGTTAAAGATTCCCACAGGAGGATTATGCAAGCTTTAGGGTTTGATAGTAGAAAGGAGGATGTTGGAATTTCGAGTTGTCCTTGTAATGTCCTCCTGTCACTGCCTTCTTTGCTAAACATATATATATATATATATATATATATATATATATATATATATACATGTATATATATATATATATACATGTATAAAAGTCCTTCTCATGGCGCCTCTGGTCAGAGGGTGTTTCTTAGGTCCGAAAAACTTTGGAATAAGCAGGGATGGCCATCGTCCATCATGCTGTAGGAATGTCAACACTCCTCACCACATCTCCACTTTTGGCAATTATCAATAATTCTTCAATGTCATTGTTCAGTGTTTACTTTTCCTCATGTCAGTTGTGACTAAAGTTTTAAGTACAGTAGTGTTAATTTTTGGGAATTATTCAATGTCTAAGGTGTCATTCAAAATGCTCAATGTTGAATCACAAAGCAGATCTTGGGCAGAGGAGATAGTTCAGTGTTCTAAGAGCCTGCCTGGCCATTGTAAGGACCTAGGTTCAATCCCCGGTACCCCATGCCATGTCAGCCACTGAAGCCAAGGGTTGTGGTGCACGCCTATAATCTCAGTGATGGGGAGGCTGGACTCATAGGATCACTGCTGTGTCCAAGCTGTGTAGGGAGACCCTGTAGCAAATAAATAGGTAAATAAATAAAAAATTGAAAAGAAAAAAGAAAAGTGGATCCCTTGAAACCACTGGTTATCCTATTTTTATAAAGAGAAAGAAATTTTGTATTAGGAAACATTTCAAGCAAGTTGGAGACTAATATTTCTACACTGCTGGCACCTACCTAGAGCCTCAGCCATGGTCAGCTCAGAGCAGCTTCTCTTCCCTGTCTTTCCCATCTTCTCTCCCCATCCTGAGTGATTTAGACCAAACCCTGACATTGTATTACTTAGGGCTCATTAGGGAAGCAGAACCAATTATCTATATTATATGAGGGCTTTATGGGGTAGGCTTACAGGATCACAAGGGGAGGAGTGAGGCCACTGCCCTCAGTGGCCACCATCTGTGGAATCTGAGGTGGAAAAATATTTCAAAATGGCTGGTTGTGTGCTGGAAAACCAGAAAATCCAGTAAAGGGCAAAGGCAGAAGATAGGAAGCTCCCTACAGAGTCAGAGATGTTGAATCAGAAAATGTTATGGTGTGTCTAGCCATCCCCCAAGTCTGATGTGGCTACAGACAGGAGAGGTGACTGCGTCCAAGTGCCCAGTGCTAGGATTAACAGCACGAGTGCTACTTTCCTGAAGGACAGGTATTTTGGATAAAAACATAAGGGACAAAAAGAGGCTTGCTGCTCATTGCTGCTGCTGCGGCCTCCTGTGGTGTCCTTTTTCACACCACCCTGCCTTGGAACCCGCGATATGCATTGAGACCTCTACAAACTATGAGCTGAAAAGAAGCCTTTCCTCATTTAACTTGACCGAAAGCCAAGTGTCTGTATTGCAAGGCTGGTGTCTATGCTGGAAGCCTGATGTCTATGAAGGTGCATTGCTTTGGACTAACATCCAAAGCAGTGGCCAAGTCCAGAGCTCCTCTGGAGAAAGCAAGCAGACTTTTGTCTCACCGTGTGTATTCCAAGCAGGCTAAACCCTTGTTGGCTGGTGGCAGCCACGTCTGGGGCAAATCTTTCCTCCTAGTTTTCCTCTTGGGCTCACACATTAGCCATCCACAGACACACTCAGAGCTTTACTAACCTGGGTAGTTCATAGCACACAAACCTAACATAATTAACAATCACAGACATTTTTTCTA
>PVJA010031428.1:0-24946 GCA_004027025.1 Myocastor coypus
TACATGTCATCTTTTGAAATATTCAAATGCTTTGCTAATTTTTAAAATTGAGTTAGTATAAGTCTTTTGTTTTAATTTTACTGCAGGGTCTACAGAGACTATAGGGTCTCAATACATGCATCACACTTGTAGTGATTCTGTTTTCAGCTTCCCAGGCACTTGGATTACAGGCCCATGTCACTGTGCCCAGACTGAAGTGCCATCTCCACAAGCCCCAAGGATGGAGCAGGCATGGCAGGCTAGGGATTGAACCACTGACCTCTGTGTCTGCCTAAGCAGGCACTTTAATCTGCTGAGCTATCTGGCAGGCCCTAAATGTCTTCATTTTCATGGTTTTTATCATTATTATTTCTTTTTATTTTTAATTTATAAGTTTCTTATATTTTAGTTATGAGTTCCTTATTAGCTCTATGGTTCAAAAATATTTCTATTAACATATAGAAAATCACTGCTGTTGCCTAAGCTTGCCTAAGCAGGCACTTTAGAGCACTGAGCTATCTTGCTGGCCCATTTATATTTAAATTTTATTAATTTCAACAAGAAAGAAATAGCAATGAGACAGTTTCAGAGCACATCAGTAAGACAGCCACAATAATCAATACAATGATTATTGTTGTCTTTATAGTAGTTGTTCAGAGTACAAGATGAAGACCTAAGTTTTCTAAGGAATGTTGGTACAAATATTTCTGCTGATTGAACTAAGAGAAAGCAGTTGTATTTATAGTCCAATATTCCATAAAAGTAGTGGGTTAGCAACAGAACTGGCAATGTCAGAATCTGTTGACTTGAGACCTTTTACAATTCATCATACTTATTTTGCTTTACTTTTCGTGTCCGATGGTTAAACTTTTCTGATGGGTGAGTAGTTAAGACCAAGTTACAGCAAGACCTATATAACAAAACATGTAATTTTTGTATGTGACAATGTCAGTCAAATCCCCTCAGGATTTACCTTGAAACCATGTGCAGTGTTTTATAGAACTTTTGTTTAGTATCAGCCATCTGTATAAATCATAGCCATTGATTGCTTGACCACTTTGCTCTCTGTGAAAGCCTAAGAGCATGCTTTCTTTCTAGGTGACTCTCCTTATGCACACTGTACATCATTGATACCTTTCCTGTGTGTCCCATTAATCTCCTTGAGAAGAAACTTTGGGACACCACTGAGTTATAGGATGCTACAGCACAGGTTCTCTTGTGTCCTGAGCCCTCACTGACCTCACTTTGAAGGGCTAGAGTCAAAATATTGACTATTCTTGTAGCCTTTCTTTTTCTCTAGTTTTTTGGTCTGCCTATTTAAGCTATCCAGAAGAGAAGCTTAGTGATAATATTAGTCTATAAGATAGGTACTTGAGCTTAACCTCACTCTCTTTCTGAATATCAAACACCTTAGATTTAAAATAGAATCGGTATTTTCCATAAATCACCAATATTCTAATAAATTCTTATAGAACATGATAAATACAAAATAATGCAAAACAAAAAACAGTTATACATTTTTACATACAAACTTAGAAATCTAACCATATACAAACTTGTAGCAGGTTAATCTTATGACATCTTTCCTTATCTCTTTGAATAGTCATATATTCCTATTGAAACAGAGGTTACATACAATTGAGCAAGTAACTGGTAATTTCTCTTAAGTATAAACACATATTTTCAGGAGCTGGGTAGATAGTTTTGTGGCACAAGTACCTGCCTGGAACTCAAGTTCATGAGTTCAAAGCTGGTCCTTCCAAAAAAAAAAAAAAATCCATAGTTCATAACCATCTTGCTCTTAAATTTTACACAATTTATAAATGAAACTGTGCACTGTCTTAAGACTTTCATTTTAATCTTCAAAACATTAGTATTTAAAATAACAATGGAAAAAAAATCAGAATGAGTAAAGAATTGCAATATATTAATGTAGTGAGATGCTATTAAGAAATTAAAAGGAGTAAAGTAAAAATGTATGTCAGACTTTCAATATCTATGAAAATAATTGTGTTCAATGAGAAAATATTTTAGCCAGTCTGATTTCATTTATATGACCTTCTGAAAGTGCAAAATATAAGATAAAAAGTTATTTTTGTAGGGCCACAGGAAGAGAGTACAGTACATACATGAGTGTGTAGTAAAACTTTATTGAAGTGATGACTATAGTGTGATTGTGCTGATGTTATATAACTGTAGGCATTTGACAAAATTGTCAAAATTGTTTGAATTACATTTTATAAATGACTACTTTTGTTTTATGAAAAATTCACTATAGTATAGATGACTTGGAAAATTAAGATATTATATTTACAATTATTTCTTTGAGGTTTCTCACAAAAAAAACAGCAAAAAAGATTTCTAGAATGAATAGCCAGCTAAATGTGTGTGTGTGTGTGTGTGTGTGTGTGTGTGTGTGCAGGGTTTCACTGCACAGTTTGAAGTTATGGTGGCCCTCCTGTTTTCAGCCTCACCGGTACTAGGGCTACAGGAATGAGCCACCATGCCCGGACTCAGTTGCTGGCCCAGTCACTCAGTGGGTAGCAGTGCCTGCATGGCATGTATTTAGTCTGCAGAGCTATCTCACTGGCCTTTAAAAAACTATATTTAAGTTGCATCATCATGAATTTCTAAAGGTATCTCCCATAAATTTTAGCACAAGTTTGATGTCTATTTATTCATAGCTGGATTTTTAACATCATGTTTAACAATAATACTTAGTAATGAAACCAGGTCTTTTTGGGTAAATCACCAAAGTGAACTACAAACTGAGTAAGAGTTGACTATTCAATAATTTGTGAGATTGATTCAACCTCATGCCCTGTATGAAGAGCAGGTACAATCCAGTTTTATACACTCCAAATTGCTAATAAAAGTCAATTTTTACAGGGTAGGCAGAGTCACTTGAAAGGGAAAAGATTACTTGGGGTATGTTTGGGCAAAATATAGGTTGCATTGTATGTAATACTATCTATAAACTACTTGGCAGTGCTTGTAAGGAAAATGTCTGCCATCTTAAGTTATGCTGTACATTTCTTTACAAATGGTGTATAGCTCCTCTTTCAAAAATGGCTCAGCAGATGCGTTTTATTTATATTTTGTCCAAGTACAGTATTTCATTCATTCTTAATTAAATGTTTACATGAGTCAAATTTAAGTTAGCTTGAAATTATGTGTTTTACTTGAATTCTGAGGGCAAGTAATCCCTTGTCCCATCACGACACAGTGTAACAAGCAAATTATTCCAGAATCCTTTCTACCAAAACAAACTCTGTTCCACACAGAACATTTTATTAGCACTTACCAAGCGCTATGCTCAGCAATTAAAATCCTCTCTTTTTGTTGGCATTTTAAAGAACTACAAAGATTACTTTATACTTGTCTTAAACAAGTTCATTTTTATGTCTGTTTGGATGTTTAAACAATGAAGTTTGTAGAACATGGATAAAACTTCCACAACATCAGGTACTGGGTCCACCTGAAGTTCCAATGTCTGAAACTACAAGTTATGAAAATTTATCAATATTCACCCTTTGAAGTTTCATGATAAATTAATAATAATATACTCTCACAAATAAGCATTTTAGAGAATTTCAGAATTAGAGAGGAAAAATAACAAATAATAGAAGTAGCAGTGAAAGCCCGCACAGCAAGCATGGTTAAGGTATTAAGTTAATTCAGTGGTTGACAGAGTCAGATCCGGACATGCATTCAGAAATTTCATTCTAGAAACTTTTCTGGGAGATATTTATATTATATATATATTTGCTAGTATGCTATCGTGTGTAAATGGAACATAAATAAAATATATTTAATGTTTTAATATCTTTCTGTTACAACTGAAAAGGCCTTTGTTTTCTGGGGTCAAGAACAAGAAAATCACAGAGAGACCTAATATATGAATGGCAACATCTGGTGTCATTAGGACATTATTCCATGTAGTTTACTCAGCTCTAAGTTTATAAAAATGCTTGTGTTTAGAGATTTGGAAAATAATATTTTAGCAGCATTATATATAATATGGCATTTTTATGGCATTATCACAGAACTTCTTTTATGTGAATGGACTTATCACCTGTGTCTTAGCTTCAAGTAAAGTATTGTTGCATTTAAATAAGACATGTAATATTTTAAAAAAGCGTTTTTCCTAGATGAAACAGGGAAATGAACCTGTTACTTGTCTCTTCCTCTTTGTCTATAGACAGGTAGACAGACAGACAGACAGACAGACAGACAGACAGACAGACAGACAGATACATAAATACACAGATAGATAAATGATAGGTAGATAGATCATAAGGAGAGAGAAATAGTGGAAATAAGACCTGCATCATCATATGAAAGTAATAAACATAAATAGAAAAATTTTTAACGTGGCTCACAATTTTAGAGGACCTGGACCAAGACACACTGAATCATTAGGCAGGGTTAATACAACTGCAAGACATATGGCGGTACTAAGCCTTTGCTTTATGGTCAGCAAACATAAGAAAGCTCAGAAGGGCCAAGTGTCCTATAATCTCCTTCAAGTTGCCCAGTGATTCAGGACTCCATGTGAAGACTTGTTCTCTACCACATCCCAGTAATATCAATCTGAGGATCAAACCTTTAAGGTAAGGACATTTGGGGGCCAGGTATCCAAACTGTAGCATATATCCCTTAATGTATTTGTATTCAAAACAAACAAACAGGATAGTAATTTGCACATGAAGGGGAGCTTTTAATAGAAAAAGTCATTTATTCAGGGAAAGATTTTCAATGTTTTATTGAGCAAAATGAAATTGTACACATTACTGAAATAGTAAGCTAAAACAGCCTTTAGGCTGGTCATGAATTAGTAAAATGACTTCATGTTAAATTAATGTAATTGGCTATGCAACATAGAATTTAAAAGAAATTTAAAAACAATACAAGGTGTTGCTTTTTGGCAACCAGAAAGTAACAAATGAATTCATATTTGAGTTTTAATTTGATATTAAATTATTATTGTCAAACAATGAATCTCTGACTGTTAGTAGACAATTTAGACTCCGTATCCACCTAAAATAAAAAAAAAACATGCTGTGATTAATTTTTATTGATAAAAAGCCCATATTTTAAAAGATTTATAAAAAATGAATTAGGATTTTTTAAAAAATTACTTCTTGAAAACTTTCAGTTAAGAAGTCCCAGGTATTTTTCTCTTTTGTATAATAAAATAAAGTAAGGTCTACAGTTAGCTCAGCAGACTGAAACACCTGCTTAGGCAAGCTTGGATAAGTATAGGGACTGTGGTTTGTTCCCTAGCACCACATGCCATGCCAGCACCACCCCCAGGGTAAGCTAATCTTGCCACAGAGTTTGGAATGGTGGTGCACGCCTGTTATCCCTGTGCTGGGGAGGCTGAAAGCAAGAGGATCACCACAAAGTCAAGCTGCACAGTGAGATCCTACAACAATCAAATCCAACAACAAAAACATAAATACACAAAAAGAACAGAAAAATAGGCCCAGATGATTATATAATAGTGTTTTAGTTCTTTAGTTATTATGGAAAACAGAGAACATTAATTTCATGTTAATAATTTCAAAAGAAATGAGTTCATGAGACAGCAATGAGATATCAAGAAACATCAAATTTTTGTTGTACTTCCAGATAACTTTCTAAAACTAATATTGCTACTTTTATCTCTCTATATAATGGGGAAAACACAATATTAACTGGATCTTTATTTTTTGTTTATTTATCAGTGATCATTCAACCATATTACAGGATTAAATGCTGAATTATTTGTTGATTCTAAAATTTACTTTAAAAGTATATGGCTTACCATTTCCTGCTTTTCTATTTTATTCTCAAAGACTTCTGTAACACAAAAGGAAAATAGAATAGTACTAATGCCCAAGAAAGACTTCCTTGAAGATATTGGCATATTTTCTTCATGGTATTCTTTGAAGTCAGGTTTTTTCTGACTTTTTCTATAATATGTACAATTGAGCCAATGAGATAGCTCAGCAGATTAAATGCTTGCTTAAACAAGCACAGGTTCCATGGTCTGAAAACAGAAGGATCACTATGAGTCTGAGCTGCATAGTGATACCCTTAATAATACATACAATGACGAAAACAATTATGCTATGTACAATCAATTTTTAAAAAAAATCTATCTCTTTTTAAAAATAAATAATAATCTAGAGTTATTGTGATTGTTTTGATTAAAATTCTCATACTTCTCAAACATATTATAACTGATAAAAACGTGAAAAGAATAATATTTCCCCACTCTCATCCTCATGTACCAAGAAGAAGTCTAAATATTATCAGAAACAAAATTTTGGGGAAAATAGTTTGCAGACAGAACAGTAGCTTTCTGCCATTGGCAAGAAGACGAAAAACATTTTTAGTGCATGTATGGCTATGCATGCAAAATTCCAAGAACTGCATGTTGTTGTAATTTGTTCTGGTTAGTTGTTTTGCACAACAAGTGATTCCAACATTAGAGGTTTGAAACAATGGAAGTGATTATCACTTAGGGTTACTGTGGGAAGGGCTTGGCAGAGCTCTCTGGCTCAGTGTCTACTAAATCTGTCAGAGGAGACTGGAGCTGGGACAACAGATGGGGACCGTGAAGAAGCCAGGGCCAGCCCTGGTGTTTTCTCTGCTGCCATCAGAGGACTTCTCCATGGATCGGTCTATGGGGCTAATTGGGAGTCTCACAGTGGGTTACTTAACAGTGGTGATAGTCCTCTATAGAGAAGGAAGGCTCCAAATATGTGCTTGAGCAGGGAGAAGTAAAATATAGATGGATTTTGACTGACCATCAGAAACCACCTCCTGCAAATTCCACTATAGTGGTGGGTAGAAGTAGTTGCAAAGGTCCATCCTGCAAGAAGAGTATGGAGAACTGCAGATATTGTTACATTTGGAAAACGCCACTTCATAAAGAGAGGCATTCATTCTGTTTTATTAAAACTGGTATGAACTAATGTAAGTTTCAGTTGAAGTTTTCAGTAATCTGAGAATAAAATACCAAAAAGCCAGATATATCCAAAGATAGATCTCTTATATTTATAAATTAAGAACATAAACTAAGAACATAAATTAAGAACATAATATAACATCCTCCTAAGAGGATGTTAAGTTATCACTTATTAACTAATGTTTTCATTTTTTCCTTGATCTTTGACCTTCAACAATTACAAGAACCACTAACGATTGAAGAAACTATCTCATAGCTGCAGGCATCCTCTTTTAGTCTTCATGGTTAGATTCCAACATAAGCCATATTTTAAAATATGATGAACTGAAAATAAGACAACCCTGAGCCCCAAAGACAGAAATGGAGAAAATCACAAAGCTGACATTGAAGTTCAGAAAGTTCTGAAGCTAATGTTCCTCACGTCTTTCTAAGTTACCCATATGTAAAATGAAGATATTATTTTCAAGAAGTATATAGGCATGGACTTCAAAAAATAATGTTGCTTCCAGAGAATTTGGACACAATTTGTTCTTTACTTATACTTATATTCTTTCTTTTGAGTCAAGGAGAGGGCTTCAGTTTGGAGACAGCCTGTGCTGAGTATATTTCTAATACTTGATAATCCCATTTTCCAATAAAGAAATAGAAGACATTGCTCCAGAGCCTTTGATAGGCGACAGTACTTTTATAACTGTTTGTATTTCTTCAATTATGTTCAGTTTAGTTATATTAGTGAAAAATAATACTAATATCCCACTAATGAATAGTTTTCATTAAAATTTTACCTTTCAAATGTATCTACTTAAAACAGTAAATAAACAATGTTGCAAAACAGAAAGCATCTACTGAAGGCACAGCAGACTCTTCACTACACTAATGGCAATGCCTTATTAACATTTTCATATTTTGTGCATTGACTATGCTAGAATTGGCTGGAGTAAAACTGCTATTAGGGAGCAATCTTAATTACTACCATTCACTTTTAATTTTTAAATAGGAGTTGAGATTTTTACTTAAGTATCACTATGTCACCTTGTATCCTTATTTTACAGTATTTTCCATTGTCTTTGCACTTTGGCCACTGTAGATACAACTCCTACTCTGTAGCCTGAAACAGATGGATGGAATCTTCTCACAAAACAATAATCAAAGCACAAAGTTATCTCCAGACAGAGCGCCAGAAAGCAGAGAAGTAGAATGCCATATTTACATCTCTCTCTTTCAGTGAGGTCCTGAAGTAAGAGACCATCAGCCATTTAAGAGCCATAGAACTGTGGTAGAAAGGAGAAGAAAATACAAAATAAATATGGCTCTTTTCTGATATTATTTTATAATAATAATAACAATAATAATAATATTTAAAAATTTAGGAAGTGAGTCAAATTGACTACTTGCCAATGAAGCAGTTGGTTTAAAAAAGATTGCCTATTTTTTGATACAGTCATTACACTTGATAGTAGTTACAAAAAATAAATGGTTCATGTGATAATTTTAGGAATTTCCAAGAATGTGGTATTATACAAATATTAAGAACTCATCTTTTCAATTGACATAGACTATTTTTGTTTATAAAATGGCTTGCTAAAATAATGTCTAAGTTTCCCAAGAATGAACACTATATTTATAGTTAATAATCATAAACTCTCAAATATTAAAAATCTTTACTTATAAGCTAGTAAGTTCTTGCTCATAAGAGCTGAATTTTATTGTTATTTACAATGTGAAAATTTATAAAAAGAGAATGGCCATAAAAAATTGAAAAAAAGTACCAATGAGAATGAAGTTAAATTGAGAATTTTTTTCTTCCTTTTAAAATGCTGTCTTGAATATGTAAATCTTTTCATTTGCATTTCAAAACAACTATGAACTACACACACTATGTATAAATTATTTAGTTATCAATGTGGCACTATCATTTCAAGAATATTCACAAATGAGTTAAAATAAAGCCTGCTCACTATCTGAATTCACATTTAATATGTTCATGATCTACTTCCACTTCCCTCACATAGTGAATGTCTAATTCGAAGTTTAAATATTCTACACATCTACAAGATATAGTGCATTGCAAAAATACTACCATGTTGTACACCCTGAAACATTTACAGGTTATCACACTAAGACAGCCTTAAATATATAGACCATAAGTGGTCAATAAATTATTTGTCTAAGCCATGTGAATGACTGAAAAATATCCACCGTGAAAGACCAGATGGCTCAGCAGATTGGCAATTTATGAGCTAACTTTAATTTTTCACTGGACAAAATGATGAAAGGTCACTGTCTTCCAACATCTGCCATGTGGCATGTGAATAATGAAGTAGTGAGCTTAGACTTGTTATCATAGACAGGTGCCTACTATTGCAGGAATCAGCCTCATTCCCAAGTAAATAATTCATTCATATCCCAACTGATAAATGAGAAAGGCGTAGTTTCTGGACTAGAGTTTAAATCTTCACCAGGTTGAAGTTAACAGAAAATGAGGGACTAATAAAAAATGATTTTTGAACTTTCTTTCAAAAGCCATCAATTTCCTCACATGTATTTTCATAGCATTGAACAATATGTCCTCAGATGTAAAGTTATTATTTGCTTTTTATGTTTTTATATTTTATGTAATTGCAGACTTAATTCATTATAACTGAACAAATATTGGAAAACAGGAAGCCACAAGAGTAAAGTTAAAGTCATCCATAAGGCAAAAATCCAAAATTATCAATGTCTTAACATTCTGATCATAGACTTTCAGCAGTATTTTTAAATGCAGATACCTGTTATAATTTTTAAAAATGGTATTACAATCACTATGCATTTGTCTATACAAACATTCAAATAGTACTGGAATTCTTATTAGGAATATTCATATAGTAAACCTTATTTTGCAATGTAATTTTCTCAATAATGTAAGCTTGATCTATAGTATTAACTCCTCTGCAAAATCACATCATATTCAATATGTGCACTTTCAAAATGTTATTTTAAAGAGAAAAGAACAAAACTAAAAACAAAACTGAGTTTTAAAATAGGCTTGTAGGACAGTAACAGTAATTGTTCATTGTGTACTACTGTCTATACATTATTATTCAGAATACAAGATAAAGGCAGATAATATTATTCAAAAATATTAACATAGAACTTGCTTTTCATTGAACTAGGAGAAATATAACTATATTACTATCATATGTACTCTGTATCTAGCCACATATGAATATATATGAGACCTCCCTTGAAAAGAAAAACATTTCCCATGATATGTAATTATATATAATCACTGGACTTTCATAGAAAATATAAGATATCTTAATATCTTAGGCATAAAGTATACAATATATTATTTTTATTCTAAGCCTACACATTTGTAGGCCATTATTAAACCACTTTCTATTTGGTTAATCAGAGGAAACATGTATGGAGGGAGTGAGAGAGAGGTATTTGGCAGAAAAATATTCATAAATGCAATTACTGAAACCATAATTCAAAATCTTAAGCATTTAAGTAATTCTACCAACATGTAAATTTTGTCATGAAATGCAGTACATTTTAAATAACAATTTTTTTGGAAAAACTCAAACTGATTATTAAAAGAATATCTAGTAGATAATATATGTTCAGGATTTCCTCATTTATTTATCTCTAAGAGTGATATGCATATGCTGAGACATCTTTACTCCATAAATGTGGATTCTGAGCCCTCTGGAGAAAATCTGAGGCTGCAGACTCACCACTTGGCAATAATTTTCACCCATAGCTAAGGAACTATCTCCCGGTAAGACTTCTTATTACATAATAAGAAACAACCAGTGTCTTTCCTCTAATATTCTGATATTCTCTTTAATAGGATAACAACAATTTTTTCCACAAATACTTGCATTGATCATACATTATATAAACTTTTTAATTTTTTTAAATTTCTATTTATTTATTTATTTATTTAGTCTTTTTGAGACAGGTTCTCGCTATGCAGTTGAGGCTGGCCTTGAGCTCACTTTTGTAGCCCAGGCTGGTCTCGAACTCGCACCAATCCTCCTGCCTCAGCCTCCCTAGTGCTGGGATTACAGGCGTGAGCCACCACGCCTGGCTGATTTTAATTGTCATAATGTAATCTTCAAAATTAAAGTTAAAGCTTTAAAAAGTCTATGACTTTAATAAGGTACTATAAAATTGCTCAAGTGCTATCCAGTTATAGCAAATCAATAAAATAAAATATTTCAAGGTTTTATAACAACCTGAGTACTTATCACGTATACAATCCATTGAATCACCATATGTTTATAGCATTTTACATAACATATATGCCGATGTTTCACTAAATATATTTTAATAAATACACTTATAATTATGTTAAATTCTACTTTTTTTTGTCTTTTTGAGACAGGGTCTCGCTATGCAGTTGAGGCTGGCCTTGAGCTCACTTTTGTAGCCCAGGCTGGTCTCAAACTTGCACTGATCCTCCTGCCTCAGCCTCCCAAGTTCTGGGATTACAGGCATGCGCCACCACACCTGGCACAAATTATACTGTTTTTAGGCTTTATTTTTATTTATTTATTTTTATGAGTTTAGTACGGGGTCTACAGGATCTTACTACACAGATAGGAATAGTAGCGATCCACCTGTTTTCAGTCTCCCAAGTACTGAAATTACAGGCTCATGTCACCATGCTCAATCTTTCAAACTTTAAAAAAAACAATAAAAAAGATATAGAACTTCAAAATAATATGATAGCATAGTAACAATGGTTGTTCTATCATAAACTGTTACCTTCAGACTCGTTCAGATTACTATCTGTAGAAATGAACAATTGATCAATCAATTAGACATTAACTGCTCCTTTCAATAAACCAATAGAAATTAATAGTTCAATATCTGAGTTATTTTGTGTCTGTATGTGCATACCTTCCCCTTCTTTCTTTCTTTTTTCTTTTCATCTTTCACTGATGTCATTTGTTCTTTCCTTTTGAGCAGTGTCAAACATGTTAGTAGTACATTTCCAGTATTTGATACAATGCATATTGTTTTCATCCTAGTAGTTACACATAGCACAGAGTGTAGATGTGACAGTTTTTCTAATCACTATTGGTACAAGAAATTTCTTCTCATTGAACTAAAAGAAAGTAGTTGTATACATGATCCAATGTTCCATAACCACAGTGGGTTATTGACAAAACTGACAATGGTGGAAGCTGTTGATTTAAGCCTTTTGCAGCTTAGCATTCTAATCTAGTTTTATTCTTTATCCTTCATGGTTAAACTTTTCTGCTGGGTGGTTAAGGGAAAGTTAAGGTAAGACCTGTATAACAAAATATGGAACTTTTGTACCTCCCAAGCTCAGTCAAATCTCCTCAGGATTTGATTTGAAGTCTTGTACAATGCTTTGTAGATCTGTCGTCAGTTTCAGCCATCTCAACGAGTCATGGCCCTTGCTTAACCAATTTGCTCTCTGTGAGAGTCTGAGAGAATGTTTTCTCTCTTGGTCATGCTCCTTAGGTACACTGTGTATCTTCAATCCCTTTCCTCTGCAGCCCCATAATCTCCTTGAACAGAAAATTTGGGAAACCACTAGGTTATAGGATGTTACAGCACAGGTTCTCATATGTCCTGAGTCCTCACTGACCTTGAAGGGCTAAACCCAAAATATTGGTTATCCTTGTAGCCCTTCTCTCCAATTTTTGTTCTATAAACTTATATTCTTAACCTTTCAAAAGAAAAGTTTAGTGATACTATTACTCTATAATATAGGTACTTGATCTTAAACATTATTGTCTTGCTGAGTATCCAACATCTTAGGCTTAACTTGGATTTCTTATTATCTATCAATCATTGATATTCTAATAAATCTCCATAGAATGTGATAAAAGAAGTTATACATTTTTACACAGGAATTTAGAAATCTAAACATGTACAAAATTGTACTTTTGCATTTTATTTTTTCTTTGTTTGTAGATAACCTTTTTCTAATTTTCAGTTCTATTTTCCAAATCCATATTATAAGCCAAAGGCATATACTTGAATCCTAGGCAGGTGACCCATTAAATATTCTACATTGATTTTGGAATATCTGTTGGGAAATTGCCAGCTACATGTCCAGCCTGTAATAATGGTAATAATAATAATAATAATAATAATAATAATAATAATAATAATCTGATAATCCAGCCTGACACATTTTTTTTGAGACAGGGTCTCCCTATGCAATTCAGGCTGGCCTTGAGCTCACTTTTGTAGCCCAGGCTGGTCTCAAACTCACACCAATCCTCCTGTCTCAGCCTCCTAAGTGCTGCGATTACTGACACATAATTTTTAATTTCTTCCTTCAACCTCAAGGCTTAATTTTAACCATAGTGTGTCATATCACTTTTCTTACTTAATTCAGGATACTATAGTTTCTCATTGCCTTTGATGATATCTCTAAGTATCTGATAGTCTTAATTGTTCCTGTTATATGCCAAGAAACTTCTCTGGTACGAAACTCCCGGTCTGTGGACTCTGAAATGATATAACTCTCCAATTTACTGTGGCAATAATGATAGTAGAACAGTCTTAATTTTGACAGAATCTTAATTTTTATGCTAATAGGTCATATATCATATCCACATATGGACCCAGTGGTTCTTTAGTTGATGCAGTAAGAAGCTCTCTTTTTTCCTTGTACCTTTCAGTGAGTATTCACATTCATGAAACGGAAAATTCATACTGAATTTAAACATAATGTTTCATTACTTTTTCATCAAATGTACCCAGAGTATGTTAGCTTTAATTTTGTATATTCTTCTTGAAGAATTTTTTCATTTGTTTGTAACTGGGAATCAAACTCAGGAATTTACACTTGCCAGACAGGCACTATGCAACTCATCCAAACCATGGTGCCATGAAAATATTAAAGTAGGTTAATTTTGATATACAAGAGAAGGGGGAGCTGCTTTAGCTAGGGCTGTCATATTGAAATGAATATTTTGATAATACTTTTCCAAACATTGAGGAAATTTATGGAAAATACATATATGTAAATAAATACTTAAATTTTATTGAAGGTAAGCATTTGGCAGGTGGAAAGTTGTGATCTAACATAACAATGTTGGCAGCACCAATAAATAAAGAACTGTAATTATTTGCACACATATGTACTTACTGCCACCAACGCACAACTCAAAACCAAAACATACATAGGTCAAAAAAAAAAAAAAAGAGTTGGGAGACAGAAAATGCTAAAATTGTCCAAAGGAATTGTTGTTCTTCCTATAGATAAAAACAAATTATTCACACAAGGCCATTTCAAGGGGCAGAGACACAGAAAGTAAATAAGTCAAGGATAAAGATAACAGGAAGTATCATAAGATAATTGCTAAAGGGACTAGAAAAGGAAAGCACAAATTGTCTTCTAAACAAGAAAGTCATTTTGATGAAGAAAGATTTGTATGATATAGAATATTGGCATTAAGGAAAGAAAACTAGATTTCATAACATCAATATTTTTAAACAGGTGTTCCAACCTGCACACATATACATTTGTTTTCCTAGTCTACAGAAGATACTCAACACCAGATGATCAGTTTATTACATCCTTTAAGGATAATTTCTGAAGATATATTCATTGTTTTTGGGTCTTTTGGATAAAGAGTGAAAGTAGAGAATATAGTGTTTAGGACATATACTTACAAATGGAAGTGACATCTAATATAATTATGTTTTACATAGTCCTGCATAACTACCACTTTCAGAGCTCTTTATTCTTTATCCAGGATTATACAACAACATCTCTGAACTTCTGGCTTACTGTCTTTGATATTTTTTATATGCTACACTTGGAGATTAAAATATTTTGAGTTTGTATAACTAGAAAATATTTAGCTTTTAATTTTCAAAGGTAAGTTTGCTAAATATCACATTCATTGAGGACATATTTTTTTTCTTTCAGTTCTTTGAATTAATTAATCTAGTTTCTTACCCACTTGCTCTTTTCTTTTCCTATTATGGAATAAGATACTATTTAATTTTGCTTCTCCATAGCTAATACTTTTTATGTATATGCTTCAGTGATTTCTTCCTTGAAATTATTTTTGCACAATATCATTTTGTGTATCGTGGCATGATTTTATTTATATTTCTTGTGCGAAGAATTCATTTTTCTTGGAAATGTAGTGCTATAATTTCAACTAAATTTGGAAATTTTAAATATTTCAATATTTTTACCTACTCCTTTCTACTTTGATAATTCTAATTATATGGATATGTTTCGTGAATTTTGCACAAGCAAACTATTATAGGAATGATCTGTAAGTCTTTTAATCTAATTCTAATTATATGGATAATTCTAATTATATGGATATGTTTGATAATTCTAATTATATGGATATGTTTGATAATTCTAATTATATGGATATGTTTCTTGAATTTTGCACAAGCAAACTATTATAGGACTGATCTGTAAGTTTTTTAATCTTCATTTTTATTTTAGACAGTTTTTATTGTTATATTAATTGAACTTTGTAAATTATTTACATGTGCAATCTATTATTAATTTCACGCTATGTATTTATTTCAGAAATATTTCTCTAAAATTCAATTTGTCTACATCTTAAATCTTTCACATTTCAATATTTGTCTGCAATTTTTAACATGCTCATAATTATTTATTTTCAAAAGTTAATGAAAAAAAGAACTTATATATGAACTCTGTTCATTATAAATGAGCAAGTCTAAGGAAAAACCAAAAGAAATCCTGCTCAGCAATCAGCACTCAGATGCAGCTTGCTGGACAAAAACCTCCAAGAATACATGCGTGTGCATATATAAAGCTGTCTACCATTCCTCAGTAATAAATAGGTGGTCATATTATCTTAAAAACAATCTCATTACAGAGCATAAGATTGATACGCAAAGGGAAATGCAATGCTTCCAGACCCAGAGCTCAAAATAAGGCAATCAATAATGATGACTATGCAAGTATATGAAGGATTACCAAAACTCACAAATAAAAATAAACAATTTGGAGTTGGTGATACAGTCAAGTAATTTATTTTCCCCTTATTTCTTCTGATCACATTTTTAATTTTTTAAAGAGAGTACAAATTAGAATTAAAACAGAAAAAATACTATTGGTACAGAATTTTAAAGTAATACAAATTTCACGGTATTTGTCTTAACACATAGTTATTAAGTATTCCAACCAGTTATTGATATTGTAAAGGGAATGAACTTATTCAAAAGGAAACAGTTACTGAGCTGAGGAAGACAGGAGATGGAGTGAGGGAGATATTTAAGTTTGTATATAAGCAGGATGGTTTGGACAACTATACTGTGCATTTCTGCTGGTTTATAGAAAGAACGAGTTAATGCCTTAACTTATTTCTTCACCTTTTTCAGTTATTTGTATTTTTTCTGTTCTTAATTTCTTACACATTTCTTTCTCGTTTTTTGTTCTTCCAAATTTATAGTCAAGTAATTTAAATGCCTATAGCAGTTTTCAAGGGAAAATAGGACATTTGAACAAAATAGTTAAAATTACTTAATATTTCCAGACTTATATAAAACATTTCACTCAAGGAAAGTATACTGCAGTAGTTTTCATTCCTTAAAAATAATATTGGTGGGGCTGGGATGTTAGCTTGACAGTCTAAGCGCCTACACCGTGAGCACAAGTACTGGGGTTCAATCCCATTACCACATGCTGTGCCCATCTCAGAACCCTGGGCACACTGAAATCACCAATGAAAATGGGTGTGGCCATGCATTCCTCTAATCTCAGTGCTAGGGAGATGGAGGCAGGAGGATCACTAGAATCCAAGGTGTGTAGTGAGACATTTTATCTAGTAAGTAAATGTAAGATTGAAAATAGAACTATTTTCAAAAGCTACTATAATAAATGTTGAGATTACCTCAGGTTAACAAACAAACATAGTAAACAAAGCCTTTTTAGGAAGAAAAGGAATGAATGAGTATAGACAGCCAGAACTGCCAATATGAAAAGGTTCCATAAAATATTCACACACATTCATTTGCATGTACTGAGGCTTTACATTTGTGAACATGTAATACATGCAAATATTTTTTAATTAATGTGAAGTATCTGCTATGGTTCACAGAGAATGAAATATTAAAGCAAATAGTGGTATTATTATGCTATTGTGAGGAAGTGAGATATTTGTGGTTAATAGATATCAGACAGAGATACTGTTATGAATAGGATGATGAAATTCCTTGCAGAGTGATGGTGAGAATGGTAAGACAGACACTTGTTTAAATAAACTGATTGTAAACAGTATTGCTCAATATACAAACCTTAAGATAATATTTGGATGAATGAATAGAGTTCTGTATCAGTGAGAACATTTGAAAGAAGAGAATTATAGGATTAAAGGAGCAGCAGTGTAACACTGCGAATTAAGAATGAGCCTGGAATATGTATGATACACAAAAAATAACTTAGGGAAAAATCCAAAAACAGGAAAGAATTTCAAAGGACTGCATAAACTGATCAGTGCCAGTCTACTCCATAAGCTTCAAAGAAAATTCATAAAATCTTATAATTTTCACCTACATGTATCCTTTTCAGTTTCATAGTGACAGAATATAGCCACTCAAAGGACAGTGTTGAAAAATATAATCCTCAGCCTCTCTTGCAGCTAAATGTAGCCATGTAAGTAAATGTCTACCAGGGGCATTACAAGTCCCATCTGGTTGCTCAGCTAACATTACTGAAAAAAACAGATGTTGTTTGTCGCTCGTTTTTATTTTCACAGTCTACTTAACATCCTATTGCCTACTGGAATATAGATGTGATAACTTGAGCTAGGCTACCATTTGTAGCCATACATTAAATTGGATTTGGAATTCATCTACTTTATAGGAAATTCAGAGAAGCCAACAGTCTTGAGGAGCCAAAGAGAGGAGAATGACAATAGCAGCTTTGACTCCCTTACCTTTGCGTTGTTATCTAAGGAAGAAGTAATAATCTCCATGACTCGGTGCCCTGATACTTGAATTTGTCTTGCTCACAAGCAAGCCTACCTCTAAAAGATGTCCCATGACGTAATTTTAATCATATGAATATAATACATAAATATATGTCTAGTGAGATAGTAAACACCACAGTTTTGGCTTTTGAAGCTCAGGAGTTGACACCAATATGACAAACATTTTTCATTACAAAGTTGGTGTACTATCATCTCCTCATTCCAAACCTTCACATCTTTTAAAGTTAACATAGAGGAGCTGCATATTTACCATTTTATTATCCATTTATCCCTGTTGGCACTGCACACATTTCTATTCCATAGTATAATTCTAGTGTAGGAGCTTCTGACTACATTTTGAAATAGCATTAGCTGAAGCATGATAAATTATTTAGGAAAACGATAATATTTAAAGCACAGTTCATTGGCCAGGCATTGCGGCTCATGCCTGTAATCCCAGCACTTGGGAGGCTGAGGCAGGAAGATCACTGTGAGTTCGAGACCAGCTTGGGCTACAAAAGTGAGCTCAAGGCCAGCCTGAACTACATAATGAGACCCTACCTCAGAAAGACAAAAAAATTAAAAATAAATAAATAAATAAATACAACACAGTTCATAAATACAAAACATAAAACAGAATAAGAACTTTTTCTTGTTTTCTATCACCTATAGAAACTTATAAATTGATACAATATAACAGCAGTTTTTATAATTTGCTAGAGTAACAGGCATGTGGAAGAGTTGATTCTAAAGAAAATTCATGCCTAACACTTTTCTGAAAAGATCTGAATATAGCTGTGATTCTAAAACTAAGAAGAATAATTGAGCTCTCTAAGGACTGGGAAGTAAGCTGCAGGAAAACTCCCAGTGCTACTATGAAATAACAACATAGCCAAATTACTTAAAAAAATAATAGTCAACATCTTTGAATAATCTTTTTCATGGAATATTCAAAGCTGTTCAAAACTTTCCTTTTCATTTCAAGGACATGTGAGCCAACTGTTATGTATGATGTATCTTGCAGGGATTTTGAGACCAGAATGACTTATGTTCATAATATTTGGATGTTTTGTATTTTTCTTGGACTTATCTACACACTTGTGTCAGTGCCAGCACAAGAAACGAGAGAATTTGATCCTTATTCTCAAGTATTTAAAGCTAAAACTGTTCCTATGCTTTGTTTCCTTAGGACTGGAACAAATGTACATTTTTCTCATTGAATGAACCAGGTGGATCTATGACTTTAACAGCCTCAGTTTCATCCGAAGAGTACTCACACTGAGGCAGCTGGATGGCACAGAGAACATGTTTTTGACTGACAATGGCAAGATGCTCACAAACCATTCTTTTGTCTAGACAGCCTTTTCCTCCTTAAGAATAAACAAATTCAAGACTGCAGCTGCACTGGCATTGCATATAGACAAGATGGATAAACAAACTTTGTCTTTCTTCCTATTAAGAGTAGGCACAGTTACTGACAAACACATTTTCTGTACCTTCTACAACGTATTTCACTTGCCAAAAGAAAAATGCTCAAAAACAATGTGCTTATATCTCAGTGTGACATGTGAACAAGTTTTGCAGGATTCCACAGTGTCTGCTTTTTCTCATTAATTGAAGATACAATCACCAATGTTGTATATTTTAATTCAACAATATTCAAGCAAGGATGTGCCAGTATCAACATCGCTTGATATATTACTGACATCACTCAATTTAGGAGTTGAGAATAAGGAAATTGAATTGAATAGATTAAAATTCTAAGTCTTTGTAGATTATTGAAAAGAAAGGAAGCCCATATGCAATGATCTAAAGTATTTTATTCTGTGGAAGGACAGTGAAGGACACTAATAGCATTTTGACTTATGTACATGATGGAAACTAGATTTATTCAGTCTTAGGGTGGACAGTGCAGAGGATACACTACTGAGGAAAATACCTATGTTTTGCCTGTAAAACTGACCTGGGAATCAGAACTTTCTTGGCTTTTCTTGCCGTCACTGTCTCACTGTTCCAGTTTCCTGAACTATTTTGTTTGATAATCTCTTCAAATATTATGCTTGTATCATATCTGCAAACTGAGCTCTGGTGATTCTCAGAAATAGAATAGTTACCACCAAGAACTACGCAACATAAAATAAGGTGTAATTCATGTCTCGTATTCATAGAGTTAATTTTATACCGACAATAGTAATAATACATATCACTGATGCAGTACTTTAAAACTTTAATTTGAGAATATAATTGCATTACAAATCTACAGAGAAGGATATAAAGAGCTCATATATGAATAAATTTCACATATAGCCATGGTATTCTGTTAAAGTTGTATTGAGAATCTCTGTGTTTGTTACTCTTTTGTAATTTTATTAAATTACAGTATACATTCATTTTTATCTGCTTTATTTTGTACTTTGTAAATAAATACTTGAATAAATTACTATTACTTGCAAAATTATTGATAATGAAGACACATGAACCAGTTTCTGTTAGGTCTGAACCCAAGCAAGCAACCTGGCCAGGTATTCTGACGTGAGTAGAAGATTTTTTGGGGGCATCAAGCAGTCTGGCTATCTAGTAGACCAAGACAGCAATGAACAAAGCAGGGCAGGAGACTTTATATGATCTTTTAGGGAAGGTGATCGTGGGCTGGAGCAGCTAGGTAACAGCCAGAACACGAGTTTCGGGGTAAGGTGGAACAGCTAAATTTAGGTGGGCATCGTCCTTTTTAATTTTATTTACGTCAGAAGGGAGTGGGTTGAGATCAACATAGGTCAAGAGGAAGTCAGTTGAGACCAGGGTACAATGTGGGGCAGGTTTGGGACTGGGGTTGTGTACATTACCTAGGAAACTGAGGGAAGGTATGTTTCAGGCAAGATGCCCTGGGAAGCTAAGAGGAAGTGTTCCAGGAAAGGTGCTTGGGAAACTTTGAATCCTGACCTATTATCCCAGAGTCTTATTTGATAAGAAAATGGAGAAGAAATCATCTAGGTACTTCCTGCTGAACAGGGGTGTTGTGGGATGGTGAGTCTAAAGATCAAGATGAAGAGTTGTTGTCATCAGAAGGGTCTCCTTTGATGGTGTAAGGCTTGATAGAAGTAATCTGAGAGAAGCATTTGATTAAAAATTTGGGTTGTTAATCTGGTGACAGTATTGTGGATGAGGGAAATGAAGCAGGGGACTACCATGAACATAACAGCAAGCCTACAAGGGGCCCTAGAAGGGGAGTGAGCCAAAGGAAGATGGAGCCTTCTGTATTAAGGTGTCACATAGAAACAGTTGCCTATCTATTTTGTGTTGCTTACCTGGTGGCTTGTTGAACGTGTGAGATTGTGGGAGGAAGGGAGTTGTAAAAGGGAGAAATCAATAGTTGACAGCTTTTTTGTGAAGAAGACAGGTGTGTGTGTTGTTGGGTATGGCTGGGATAGCCGTGAGGTCAGGGCTTGGAATGAACATGGAGAGGCAACAATTGGGGAAGTTGGCGGTCTGGGGAGCAAGCAAGAAGGGAGTCTATGATCTAAATGTGTCATTTTATCATGACTATGTTGAAGGGGAGGAGAAAGGATATGGTAAATGGTGAACTTGAGTCCCCTCTAATGTTTGGGGCTATTGGGTATTGGGGAATATAGGGAAAGACCATGAGATCTCTGAGGCAAACCAGTATAGGAATAGCATATGTGGCACAAGTGGAACTGGAAGTGTTTCAGAATATGTGGTTGACAATATGTGGTTAGCATATGTGGCACAAGTGGAACTGGAAGTGTTTCAGAATATGTGGTTGACAAGGAAAAGGGGGAGCGGAGGAGCTGACTGTGCATTGAGGTTAGGCTTATAGGATGTATACTGTGGGGGGAGAGAGAGAGAGGTGAGAGAAATGGAGCTTTTGGAAAAGGTCTCCTCCCATGACAGGTATGGGACAGGTGGGGATTACAAGGAAATTATGAATGAAGCATTGTCTGGAGTGAGCAGGGAATGGGCCTGTATATGTTGGCCATCAACACCCAATTTGGACACTGGATCTAATATAGCAACTTTTAGAATGCAGAAGGAACACTATGTGATGTCCATGTCACCAAGAAAAAAGTTTTTTTTTTGTTTTTTTTTTGTTTTTTTTCTTTTTTTTTTTTGTTACCTGAGATGGCCAGTGAGACTTGGGATTCTTACAAAGATATCTTGATGTGGTCCATGGACCCCAAGCTCTGTTGTTTCTCTTCAGTGGCAAGAGCAAGCATGACAATTATTGATGGATCTGGCTACGATGAGTTCTCCTGTGAGGGTAGGGAATTAGATAACTAACCCGCTCTCTGGAAGACAGGGCAGTGACATTTCCAGTGACCCTTAATCTTGTAGATAGAACCAATGGCGGCTATAAGTTGGGCCAGGCTTGTGCCCAGTGTCCTTTGCCACACTTGCAGGAAGAGCTGAGGTGGCAGCATTATCTAGGCTTAGCATTACCTTAAGATCTTACTTTGATGGGAGTCCCGAGTGTCACAGCCAAAAGTTAGCACTTGTGCATAGCTAATTTTGGTATCTATTATTGAGGACAGAGAAAGTTAAGTAAGTTGCCTTGTGAAGTTGAGGGCCAAGATTTGTCTTTTTAGTGTGGCATGTATCTTGGGATACATGAGTAGATCCGGATATAAAACAGGAATTAATAACAGTTATTTCTTTAGGAGAGCAATATACTTGACTATCAAACACCTTGAAATATAAAATGTGACCAGAGAACTATTATTTTTTTATCAACCATAAACATTGTAGCTGTTAATTTCCTGTAGAATTTTAATAGAGAGTAGTTAAACTTATACAAAGAACATTTGACACCAATAGTCATATAGTAGTGTCATTTAACAGTCATAACAGATGATGAGAGAATTATCATTGAAATGATGACCTCATGTTGGCTTGACATGAACCTCTTACTATAAATATCTGGAGCATAAGAAAAAGGTATGAATATATTTAAAGTAGCAACTTTTATGAGAAAACCTTATTTTAATGTTTTGCTTTTACCAAATTATTAGGGGTGTTTTTAAGGAAATTATTGTGGGCTCTCCACTGATGAACAAAGGTTGGCCACCCTCTATCCACCAATCAAGAGTCCTGTCCAACAATCTTTCCCCATTTTAATAATTTTTTTCTTGATTACAAATTACTTTTGATATTATTTAGACCAGCTGATAACTCAGGAGAAAGCATGTTTTTAAGTCTGTATTTTAAGAGCTCAAACAAAAAGAGAAACAGCTATTGATAGAATGATATACAAACAGAGAAACAACATATATGACACCTTTACAAAATCAGAGTGCACTCAAATATTTCTGGCCAGGTTAAATTATGGTGCCTTGCTTAAGTTTATAATAATGAGAGACTAGTTAGAACTTTTGTAGGTCAGTTAGCAGAGATCTTATAAGAAAAACTTAAAAATGTAAAAACCTCTTATTAACAGTACCAAGTTGGGAGTAGGAGCAAGCAAACTGAACAGAGTAGGAGGATTAGGTACAGCACAATAGAGGAACACTGACTACTAACATGTCCTGGACCTACAGGCTGGCAAGAAGGTTATAAAGGGAGGGGCGGGAAGCTCTGATTTAGGGTCTCTTTGTTGTAGCATCAACAGGATTCTGTCTGCTGAAGTGGCTGACGGACTATGGGGAGTGAGGGTGAGCAGCACGCTCAACTGGAAAGGGAAAGATAGCTGGGTTGTTACTTTGCCATCAGCTTGAGAGAAAGGAGGGACATATGCTATTGGGGGAAAATGTTTTATTAGTTGTTTTTGTAACTGGAATGGGATGATAATGAAAGACAAGAGGAGAAGGAGCAAAGAGAGAGTGAGATATCACTGTAGCTGAAAACTGAGAGTTTAGAAGGTGAAGTAGTGGTCACAGCTTTAGGCTCTGGTAGTGGCCAGTACTGGCCAGTAGCACTGGGGATGGAGGCCTGTAGTGATAGCAGTGGGCAGCAGCTGCAGCAGGTATAATGACTCCAGTGGTGGCTCTGTGGGGTGGGGTATAGGGGAATCTGATAGAGAGAGAGAGAGAGAGAGACAGACAGACAGACAGACAGACAGACAGACAGACAGACAGAGACAGAGACAGAGAGCTGGGAGAAGGTCATGTCTTTAAGAGATTTTTAAACATCTGTTGCTGTAGTACCAAGATTTTTAAGGGGTTAAAAGTTTTTCATGGTGACAGAATTTTCAGCTGAGTCTGGCTTTAAGATTTGGGGGAAGGTCCTCAGGGACAGGCGTGGTTGTGTTGTCTGAGTGTTTACCAAGGAATGTGAACATTATCTATTCTGTAGAAAAATATGAAAATGGGTCCATGGTTTTTGGAACTGGGAGGGACATAAGGAACAGCCTTATGTTCTTAGCAGGACAGAAGGGTAGTAACCCTCTGTCAAGGACTATGAAGACATTTTTCCTTCAATCTGGAACTAAAAATCTCAGTGGACTCAGCTCATCTGGACTGGTGTTAGATGTAGGCTGGCAGCAGCAAATATGCAAATTCTAGAGGAGAGAAGATTGGTAGACAGACAGGGGACTCAAGACTGGGGATTTGGCCCCCAGGAGCCTAACATGTTGCCCATCTGACTCACATTTGGGCAGGGGATTGGTAGGGTTTTTGGCTAAGAGGATCTGTTGGAATCTATAGAAGAGGTAGAGTTTGTGGTAATTGCAGAGGGAGAAGAAAGAAAGGTAGGGGACCTCGGACTATTTCCCATTTCAGCGACAAAAGTTATCTAAATTAATGAAGGTATTATAAGAGTGTCTGGGGCCCAAATAATCTCATTGTCCAACCTGTATTGTGGCCAGACTGTTTGGCAGAGAAAAATTAGGCATTTAACTTTGTGGTTAGATAAACCTAACGGACCTCTAAGGACAGACTTAAGACAGTCTAAGACAGAAGAATAGTTTTAAGAGAGTATTGAGGAATTCCCCATAGTGGTAAGAAGATGGTGTGGAGGTTGGGTGAGAGGAGACTGAGGATGATGACCTTGTTGTGATAGTCCCAAAAGGGACATAGAGCCAAAGCCCTCCTAGCAGGCATCTCCAGTGAGT
>PVJA010031429.1:0-16476 GCA_004027025.1 Myocastor coypus
GAAGTTTTTGTGATTGTTGACATTTAAGACACTACAAAAGAAAGAAAAGACTTCTATGAAGAGCTGTTCTCTTTTCTCTTGAGAAGATATGATAATTTAATTTCTCTAGTATCTTTTGACAAATGGAAATTTACAGAACAGAAATTTTTAACTTAAAGTGTGGCTTTCAGAAGTAGAGAATCAGCTGGGTATGTTGGTGGATGCTTGTAAGCCCAGCTACTCTGAGGACTGAGGAAAGAAAGAGTTCAAGGCAGCCTTGGCATTTTGGTGAAACCTTATCTCAAAATAAAAAATCAGAAGAGTGCTGGGAGGGTGAGACATTGTGGTGCACCTTGCAATTCCAGCACTTAGGAGACTGAGGAAGTGGCCTGTGAACTTGAGGCTAGCCTGACTGCCTAGCAAGACTGTCTCAACATAAATAAAATAGCCTCCTCATGATACAGCATCCCTGGGTTCCAACCACAGTACAAGAGAAGAAAAAAAATAAATGGAAATTTGGGATTTAAAAAAAAAATCATTCAAATACATACACAGGACAACTGAGGCAATTGTATTACTAATTTCCCTCATTTTTTTTCAAAATAGCAGTTAATGTTGAAAATTGTTACTTTGACTAACTACATACTAATATCTGCAATCTGAGCAACTACATTGAAGACAGCAATGTGCAATACAAAACCATGGCTGAATATCTCTCATCTTGTTCTAAATGTGTACCCTTTCTAATGTCTTATCAGTTATTATTATTATGCTCTCCTTCAGATAAACTAAAAAATAATAAAATAATGTTAAGGGGAAAAATATTAAGGCTTAATGAAAGCAAGTGTTAATGTTCAATTATTTGTCCAATCTGGCAAACCTATATGTATTAATCTGAGCAACAGATTTGATGATAAAGATTGTTTTTGCTTTTGTTTTTACTCTTTAAAATAAAATAAGAAAAAATATGTCTAAGGTCTATGAAATTTATCTTTATCAGATTTTTATATACATTGAACTTGAATTTTAAAACAAATACATACTCCACATTTTTACTTGAAAGTCCCGGGCATATTTCAAATTTAGCCCACCTAAAATCAGCTCCTGATCACCTCTCCAAGTATGCTCAGTCTCCTCACAGCTGTAGGTTGTAATATCATTCTTCAAGCTTGTGAGGCATAAAGCCTTGATGTTATCCCTATGTCCATCTCTTCTGTCACACACCTAAACTTTCTCTTGTATCTTCACAGGACCAGCCAGTGTGTGCCCAGTGAAGGACAAACTTTGCACCTGTTCTCATCCTAACCCCCACTGTTAGTTTGCTTGGGTACCTAGAGGCCCAACTGTACAACCAGCCCCCTGGCTGGCTTCCATGCTTACAATCCTTTCTGCTTGAGGAAAACAGCAAAAGAGAGAATAAAGAGAACAAAATAGAGAAATGAGAGGAGAGGAGAGGAGAGGAGAGGGGAGGGGAGGAGAAGGGTGGGGAGGGGAATAGGAAGGAAGAGGGAGGGGAAAGGAGGGGAGGGAGAAAAGTGAGGGGGTGGGGAGAAAGGGAGGGGAGAGGGTGGGAGGGGAAGGGGACTTTAAGAAAGGGCAGGTTGCAACACTTCTGCACCAAGTTGGGACTCATGAGTTAGGTGGTGGAAGGAATTAGAAAAGTCCTGAAGCTGAAACTCCATTTCAGTTAGAAAATTAAAATACTAGCAGGGATATGCAAAGTGTGGCTCAATGACCTTATGAGGTGCACTGAATGTGTTTTGTGGATTTCTACGTAACTCATTTGAGTTGGGTACAGTCTTTGAATCCCCATTTCCTGTGAACAAAATCATACACCAAAAAATACGAGATTCATCTGTGCTCAACTTGTTCCCTAATATACCTATCATCTGGCAGCAAATTTGAGTTTTCTTAGGTGTCTTAATGATACCACACAATTTTTATGTGGTGGTTTTTCTTTTTTTACACTTTATGCTATGGGCATCATTTGTTAGGACATTTTTTATGTTATGGGCATCTTCTGTTAGGACATACAGATTTACTTTCTTCATAATGCTTTTATGGGTTTCTTGGTCTAAATTTCTTATTATCCTTCCACCTATAATTATAATTATTACCTATAATTTTTATCTATTAATAATGACGGGGGGGACACCCACTCAGGACCCCCCTCCTGTCCCTCTCTCAGGCAGGAGCTTTCTTTCCCTCAATAAATAAGTTCTGTTCATTACCTCCATTGGTTCCTAAAATTCATTCTTCGGTTTTAGAGAACACAAACTCATCCCAGGTACTTTTCAGATTGGGGATCGGTTTTCACTATATCATTTGGAGGTTCCCTATTGGAGGTCATCCACCCTAGATGAGTTTTTTCTTCCTGTATCAGTGTCACCTTGGCTGGATGACTCAGCGGCCCCATTCCCTGTTGGTGAAGATTCCACCTTGGGGTACAATTGGTTCCTCCCTATATTGGGGTCAGGGCCCTTTCTGAGGTATGATTTGACACAGTGGGCCCACCTCAGAATGACTCAACACAAAGAGACTTTATAAAGGGGCTGAGGCAGGCGTCAAGGCTTCACTTCGCTGAAAGAGCTTCAGTCTTCACATTTGGCCTGGACTTCTCCATCTGGCTTGCAGCGCAGACTCTTCAGTCTTCCATTGGAGACCCATCAGCCTGTGGCTATTGAAAGTCAATCTTCTAATTCCTTATAGATTGTATATTTGTGTTACCATCCATTCCTTATATTGTATCTGTTCTTTTCCTCGAATTAAAACCCACAGGAGATCCCAGGTGGTGACAGAGCCTGGCAATGGTGAGAGGCAGGAATATATCCAAGCCACGCGTGGCCCAGTGGCCCAGTGGCCCCGGCGGCGATAGAGCAGAGATGCCCGAGGAGGAGCTGCACCGAAAGGGAGAACCTATTCGCAAGGCAGTTGAAGGTCTGTTCCTACATGAGCCCAAACAAATGCTCTGCAACGCGTTCCCCACTTCTGGAAGAGAACTAGTTTCACATCGTCAAGTCAAATGCCTGGGGAAACCATTAGCTGGGATCTCCAGGAAACGAGAAGAGAAAAGAAACGCTGGGAATGCGATACGAAGTGCTGCAAAATCCGAGGAACAGAAACTCAAAGTGAATGCCAGGAAAGGTTCGCTGGCGCCTTTTACAAACCAAAAATCCGAAACAGCAGAACCTCCAAAACCCCCAGCGTCGTCTTGTGATTCTACCAATGCAGCCATTACCAAGCCAGCCCCGAAAAAGCCCAAAGACAAACAGGCGCCTCGGAAAAAAAACTCAAGGGAAATCATAGCAGAATCGCAAACTCACAGACTTCTACCCAGTCCAGAGAAGTTCCAGGAAGAGCAAAGCCGAGGTGCAGTTGGAAGAAAGGAAAAGAATCGATGAGTTAGTTGATCGAGAGCGGGAAGGAGGAAGGCGTGAAGATTGACCTCACCGATGGCAAAGGCAGGGGTGTGATCCCCACCAAGCAGTTCTCCCAGGGTGACTTCATGGTAGAGTATCATGGGGACCTCATCGGGATCTCCGATGCCAAGAAGCGAGAGGCCCTGCATGCGCAAGACCCCTCCATGGGCTGCTACATGTGCTGCTTTCGGTATCTCAGCAAAGCCTACTGCGTGGATGCCACAAGCGGGACAAACCGCCTGGGCCGGCTGATCCACCACGGCAAGTGCGGGAACTGCCTGGCCAAACTGCATGCCATCGACGGCGTGCCGCACCTCATCCTCATCGCCTCCCGGCACATCGCAGTGGGGGAGGAGCTGCTCTATGACCACAGGGACCAGAGCAAGGCGTCCATTGAGGCCTACCCGTGGCTGAAGCATTGACCGCCTGCCCGCCTGCCCGTGCTCTTCAGGGACAAAGTGCCCTCAAAGGGAGTTAGGGTGTTTTTGTTTTTCTTTTTACACACTTAATCTTAGCAGATTACTTCAGATGTTTTTTACAAAGTATATTAAGATACCTTTTCGCTGTAGTACTTAAATATCTGTTACAGGTTTCCAAGGTGGACTTGAACAGAGGGCCCTCTATTACCAAAACTTTTATATCCTAGCTGATTTTGTACCTTTTTAGCATACAAGTTGAACATTTGTGCTTCCGTGAATGCAGTCAAAGACTAAGCACAGGTTTTAGAGGAAAGAATCAAACATGAACTAGGAAGCCAGGGCTCAGCCCACCCCATGCCCAAGGTGAGGCCCGGGGACCTGTCCCCTGCAGCCTGCCCAGGATGTTTCCAAGCTTTTGTGCTCATGTCTGATAGGCGCACCATGAAGCCTATGAATCCTTTTTCAAAGAAGTGTTCGCAGTAAGCTCGTCTTCCCCTCCGCTTTCTCAAAAGCTTCCTGGGCCCAGGTGCACGGGCCAGAATGAACTCGCTCTTCCATAGACTGCTGCTTTTCCGAGTTCCCCAGGGCACTGGGGGGACTTATCCTAGAGGCTGGCAGGGCTGCCCGAATCTGGGATAATTCTTTATAGAGATATGAACACTGAATTTATTTTTAAAATAATAATAATAAAAAGAAAAAAAATTAAAAAATAAAAGCCCACAGAAAGCAACTTACTTGCTGGGCATGGTGGCGCATGCCTGTAGCCATGCTTCCTTTCATATATTCAGAGGAATATTGGACCTCAAGCTCCCATGAACACAGCTGGCTACCTCTATAACATTGCTAAGAAATCCTAATTTCTGTTTCTCTTAAACCTATATTGGGACAAGCAGATGCATCAGTTGGCAGATCCAGCAGAGCTACCGTCCCAGTTATAAGTTCATTTTGTAACCTTTTGGTGACAGGCAAAAATATACCAGTGGTAAAAAACAAAACAAAACAAAACAAAAAAAACCTTTTGACCATTTTTAGGACTATTCGGTATTTTCTTTTATCATCTTAAAAATAATTAGTATTAATCACTGTAGTGGCCTAAGTTGATTGAAGGATTTAACTTTTGGAAGTCACACCCTCAAACAAGCAGAATCCAACACCAGGTACAGTCTAAATGTTTTCTTTCTTTTCCTCAAGTTTTACATCTTTTCACTGCCCTCGCCCACCCCCCAAAAGACAAAACAGTTACTTTTTATTCCTATTGGATGGAAGCACAAATTTTATGGAGCTGTGTATCATTCAAGAAACCTAGTGTCTGGGATGAAATTAAAAACTTCCTGTAAAACATTTGAAACTGAAAAGAAAAGCTTTGGAGTATGCGCATCTGGAAGACTTGTGACCTGACATGGCTGAGCTCCGATCTCCAGGTGCCCTGAGCACCTCATGTGTCTTCACCGTCTCACTGTAACACCCTTGCTTCTGAGCAGGGGGCTATTTGGTCTTATTATGTGTGAATATAACTGAACTGTAGATGTAAGGTAAACTTGATGTGTTGTATTGTTTTTCAATAATTAAAATGAGTCAACTTTCAAAAGAAAGTATCACTATAGCACTGGAAGTACATCAACTCCCCCCCACCCCCCAAAAAAATGACTGGGTAGATAGCTCAATAAAATAAGCACTTGCCTGAAAAGCATGAGGACCTAAGTTCAATCCCCGGTTCCACAAAAACAAACAAACAAACAAAAAACAATTATAGTAATAACATTTGATTTTTCAACTGGATATTTAAGTCAAGAATCCTAGACATATAGTTGCTCAGTCAAAATCTACGTGGATTTTAATCTTAGTAAATGTTTGTTTATTTATTTGGTACAGGGTCTCTCTACGCAGCTTGGACTCATACTGATCCTTGTGTCTCAACCACCCCAGCACTGGGATTACAGGTGTGCATCACACTGTGCCACCATGCCTGGTTTCAATGGCCAGATTGGCACCAGGTCAGCATGGCATGTGGTACAGGGAACTGAATTCAGGCTCTTGTGGTTGACAAACAGGAGCTTAGATCGCTGAGCTATGACCCCAGCCCTTAGAAACTGTTTTCTAAAAAAAGATAGATTAACAATATAAAAAGATAGATTAACAATATAAGAAGTTATTCTTTTCTCCAATATGCTGTCCCTGAATAATTAGAATTTTCAAAAAATTTGCTAGGATGACAAGTGAAAAAAGTCATTATTTTAATTTGTATTTGCTTGATAAGTAATGTAGATAGATACTGCCTCAAATGTTTACTGGCTATTTTTGTTTCTTCAGAGAAATAACTATTCAAATATTTTGCCTATTCTCTTAGGTTGTCTTTATCTTATCATTTTGTAGGAATTCTTTGTATATGCTTTTTCCTATAATTTAGGTTGCAAATATTTCTTTAGTCCTTTGCTTCTAAATTTTGTTCATGGAAAAGTGCCAAAACTTAAAATTCTCTGACTTCCACTTTGGCCTTAGTTTTTGGTTTTGGAATATTAACTGTGGTGATCTCACTTCTTATTTTTTATTTTTTAAAGAGAATACAAAATAGTAAAAGAAAAAGGAAAAAAAAAACATTAAAAGCAACACAGAGTTTCACTAAACAAAATAATAGGAATTCAATAGTGGTGGTTGTATTACACATTATCTTCAGATTAGTTGTTTAAATTACCAGATATAAACATGCAAAATTGGTTTTAAAAAGTTATGAGAATTTTTAAAAAATTAAGCATCATCTGCTCCTTTCAATAGATCAGCAGAAATCAGTAATACAATTATTCAAGCTAAACTATACTACTTTCATAGTATCTATTGTACCCTTCAGATTTTATTTGCTCTTTGAGGTCCTTATATTAGGCAAACAATACAATGTTTGCACATGTGTGTCTACTTTACTTAAGAGTGTTACCTCTAGTTGCATCCATTTACCAATAAAAGTCTTAAATTTATCCTTTTTTATAGCTGAATAGTACCTCATTCTCTAAAGATGCCACATCTTCTTTATCCATTCATCAGTTGATGGACATTTGCTTTATTTCCAAGATTTAACTATGACAAATTATGCTGCTATAAATGTGGGTGCACATAAATCACTGTGGTGTCGTTTTACTTCTTGATTCACTTGTACGACTGTCTTGGCCTCTCCTTAGAAGGTCTGCAATGTGTAGGTGACTCTGGAAGACACTCTAAATCTGATGAGAATTGTGCTAACTGATAAATCAGAAAATTTCACTTACAAAGATTGAAGCTATAGTATAGAATATATATCATCAAAATTTGATACAGAAACTGAAAACATGTGAAAATAATTGTATTTTTCTTAATGTATGAGATCCAATTTTGAGACGGCCATAATAATAATTAAAAAAATAAAAGATCCAATTTTGTTACTGGATTATCATAAAAAGCAGTGAATACGGCATGAAATGTTGTTCTTTCCTTCTTTCAAAAAAATCTCAGCCGAGTTTGTCCATCAGCTCTCCCAGGTACTTTTTCATACACTAGACGTCGTTTTTTAAGTTGTGGTGGTTCAGAGTACACTATATCTGTTAAAAGAGAAAAAGGAAAACCATTTATTACAAATATTACTAAAATAGCTATCATCTTCCAGCTACTCAGGCTCCTTCCTCATTGTCACCTTAGAAAAGGTTTATGTGAAACGAAAGCTTTAAAGACCACAGTGGGCGGTCATGAGAATGTAATATTTGTTATAGTTGTTTGGGTCAATGGCATAGAAAAGGTAGAATTTCTAGAGAAGCTGATAAATGTTCAGACAAGTGAAAATTGTAGCTAGTGGTAGTGATATAGGATCTCCAAATAACACATGAACAATGGTGTTATTTGTTTATAACAAACCACACCAAGGGCATGGAACTATGCCTAGCACACAATAAGCTCTTAAATTATATATATATATATATATATATATATATATCCATCCCACAAAGAGAGATTATCTAATTCACTTATTTGTCTGTTTTATTTTTTAGCTTCGTGCTTTACTTGATTTGTTCTGTTTTTCTTTTGAACTTCTTGCTTTCCCCTGTACAAGTAATTAAACCTAAGGCCTCTGTGCTGAGCTACATGCAAAACTGTTTGTTTGTTTATTTATTTAGTATTTTGGGGCAGGTATCCCCAAATTTCCAAACTTCCCAGGCTGATCTCTAATTTGGAGTCTTTCTGCCAGTCTCCCTGAATCTAGCATCACAGGTGACTGTCATCATGCCCAGATATTTTTAACTTCTTAAATAGAATGCTTAGCTCATTTAAAATTAGAAGAATAGGACATATATTCTTTAAATTTACTTCCTTAGACCAGAAGGTTTTGATATTTCTCTTTGACCCAAAAGTTATTGTGTATTTAAGAACAGTAACTGAAACAAAATATTTATTTATTTATTTATTTTTTAAAGAATTTTTTACTTTATTTATTATTTTTTTTCTTGTTTCAGAACCTTTGTTTATTCACTCATTTTTATGGCTGGCTCAGCCCGCCCCGAGGGCAGGGCTGGTGCAGCATGTGGTGCCAGGGATTGAACCACGGTCCCTGAAGCCGCCCAAGCTTCCCCAAGCAGGCACTTTAGACCACTGAGCCATACCGCTGGGCCCCCAAAATATTTATTAAAATTGGAGGCAATGTTCTATCTTTTAAAATAAAACTAAAAGCTTTATCAACTAGAAGATGGTGTTACCTGTTAATGACTTCCCGTCTCCTGAGTTGGATGCAGATTCAAGGTGCCTTTTCTGTCCTAAACATTTTCTAGTTCTTCGGTAGAAACGAAAGCTATCCAATTCTTTTTTATTTATATCACAATCAGAAGCACAGAATAAATCTGAACTAGGAACAGATGGTAGTTCTCCCCAGACAGGCCTTTTCATCTCATCATTTGAACGTTCACATGTGAAGCCTTCTAATTCATCTGCTGCATGTGTTTGCTGATTAATGAATAAATGATCTCTCTGAGAGTACCATTCATCATTTATGGTCTGCTCTGCTCCATATTTTAAGTTGAGTGAGTGATTCTGTTTTTCACACATGTTTTTCTTAAAGTTCCAATAAATAGGAGATAGAGAACTCTCTAGTGAAAAGGCAGGAGTAGATACTTGTTTATTTGTAGCTCTTTTTGTTTCATGTGGTCCTCTTCTTTGGTAATTTATAAAATTTGGGCCAGTTCTTCTCTGAGTATCAACTGGTGACATCATGGTTTCATAATTTATTTGTGTAAGGCCCAAAGAAAAGACATCTGACTCTGAATCATTCTGGATTGGAAAAGAGTTACAAGCTGCTTTCTTTGATGTTCTGTTAATTAGAAAAGGATTGTTCTGCACTATGTTAGGGCTACAGTAGAAGTCTTTCTGATAGTTGGTCTGACTGTAAGAAGTCACAGATGGTAAAATACTTCGCATTTTTCTTAGTTCCACAAAAGATGAGTCATAATTTGACATGGTATTTGTGTCTTCTTGTCCTCTTTCTCCTAAGTCTGAATGTAAGTAGTAATCATTATGTTTTTGAATGACAGAGTCTGAAGAGCCACAAGCTGAACTCTGAGAGAAGGTACTAGCCTGATTATGTTCTTCCTGAGGTGATAAAATTTGAGGTGATTTTGTTGTGGAGGAAGAACTAATCTTGAATAAAGAAGTGATGCTACAAAAATGCTGAAAGTTTAAAAATTAATCAATATAACACAATATGAACGACAGCCTAATAATATAAACAATGATGCTTATCTGTATAGAAAAAGGCATTGATCCATATTAAGAACATAAAATGTTAGGCTCCATTAAGGAAAAACTTACTGAAATTTGTATCAATTTTGTAATCACTGAAAATAGAATTTTAAAATTTTATTTCTTAGACCACTTTAAGTTTGCAGCAAATACAACAGAGTTTATAGTTACATTAGAATTGCATTTCCTTCATATTTTTAAATTACTCAAGAATGCTAACATTCTCTTTATTGCTGTAATGGAGGATACAAGGCATTTTGGAAAAGGTACTTTAAATAAATGTGAATATGATATGTAATCTAATATTTATAGATAAAATACTATTTCAAAGTGATTTAAAGTATGACAAACTATACTGAATTATCTATATAAGTTTTAAAATTTATAATATGATTGACAAGTAATATGAACTCTACATGAAATTCAGTTCAAGTATACTATGTCCAAAACAAAGTTGGATATCTTTATTTCGAAACCCTTGAGTATGTAAAAGTACATACTCAAATGGAAATGAAATAAACTTATTAATGATATTGAATTCAGATGACTAACCTTGAGTACTTTTTCTGGAACTTCAGGCAAGAGTTCCTGAAGTTGACAGGAAGTTGCTAATAACAGCTGAGTCAATGAAGGTCCTTTATTTAACATGAGCTGAGCCACCAATGGGTTAATACATGGAAAATCAAGTAAATACATTTCTTCCTAGAAAAGTATTTAGGAAATAATCAGCCAACAATTTTTGAAAGTGACCCATTTTTTTCTATTCACTCCAGCAGATTTAAATGTTTGTAATTAAACCCAACACTCAATTCGAAACACCTGGAAAAAATGTGCTATCAAAAAGGAAATTCAAGTATAAGCATTCATATTTACTTAATGAGACCCTGTCCAAACAAATACATACATACATACATACATACATACATACATACATACATATATATATATATATATACATAAAACATTTAGAAAAATAAACCTTTGATGGGGAAATGTCAAGCCAGGATTTATCCAACCATTCATGAGGATCTCTCTTTGAGGCCATCAAATTGTGGTCAGCAATTTGCCGAATTAGCAAGGCAATTTCTTCTACTCCTGAGGCAATCATAAGCTAAAATAGTTTTCATATGTTAGATTATAGAAAATATTAGGAAGCAAAATGTAACATTCAAAGTAGTTTTTAATTAAAAGAGAAAATTTTAGAACAGTGGATTCTTATCAGTAGCATTATTTTGGATATATTTTAGTAATGTACTTACTGAAATCCAAGATATTTTATTTGTGAGGCTAAAGAATTTTTTTCCTTTAAATATGATACTTGGGCATTTTTCAATTTTTAAAACTATTTTTCTACTTTTATTTAGCATCTGTTAATACAGTCTTTATATTTTTTGATATTGTATTTTGTCTGTTTAAAAAAGCACTAATTTGAATATGAAGAGTAAAACTTGATATTTTGGGTTTTCTAGGTTAAACCTAACAGTTCTCAATGAGAAATAAGAATTCAAAAGTTATAGTATTTTTTAAAGACATTAAAAATAGATACTTATAAATGAATTATGAATGAATTTCATGTTATACTAAAAACAACAAAGTTTTGATTTAGAGTTATCATTCCCAATTTCTAATCATTATTGATACAAAAATTTCTTCTCATGGAACTAAGCATTTATGCCATGTTAGTCTATTTGATTCTGACACTTCTGCTAAAGGACTTTTAAGAATTTCTTTTTTAATTTTATTTATTTATTTTTTCCTTGTTTCAGAACTTTTGTTTGTTTATTCACTCATTTTTATGGACGGCTCAGCCCACCCTGAAGGCAGGGCTGGCGCAGCATGTGGTGCTGGGGATCGAACCGCGGTCCCTGAAGTCGCCCAAGTTTTTCCAAGCAGGCGCTTTAGACCACTGAACCATCCCGCCAGGCCCCAAAGAATTTCTTAATATCCTTTACTTCCTGTCTGCTCTACTTTCCTCAGAAATGTAAACTTTATGGTTTCATTTATATCTTTGTTTTCCTTATCTTTTAGATCTAACTGAAGCTATGACAGTTTATAGATTAGCAGTTAAATGTGGACAGAAAACATTGTTCTAAATAATGTCATTTTATAAATATAATTCTGCCATGTTGTAAAATTTTAAAGATCAGCACAAGGTCTGGGGCAATATTTCATTAGTAGAGACCTTGCCTAGTGTTCACAAGCCAAAGTTTAATCACTAACACTGCAAACAAACTCTAAGAAAATAATTACAACCATCTTTTTGTTTTCTTTTTTATTACTTTTAATAAGAAATAACAATGTGACAGTTTCAAAACATGTTAGTAGTACATTCACAATAATTGATACAAGGCATATCATTGTCCTTATATTTAGAGCACAGTATGCAGATATGATAATTTTTCTAATAATTACTGGTACAAAAATTTCTTCTCATTTAACTAACAGAAAGTAGTTGGATATATAGTACAAATTCCATAATTGCAGTGGATTATTGGCAGAACTGGCAATGTTGGAAGCTGTTAACTTGAGCCTTTTACAGCTCAGCATAGTAATCTAGCTTTACTTTTTTTTTTCAAAGGCACAAGATACATTTTACCATTCCAAAAGTTACACACAGCAGGATACCAAGCTTTGGGACCAACACAATTCCAAAATCCAGAAGGGCCAACATTAAATCCCATAGGTCCTTCTGAAACATCCAAAGCACTTTGTGGCAAATTGTAAGCTCCACGTGGCTCCACTTCCACAGCACTCTTGGACAGTTGTAGCTCTCATGGCTTCTCTCTTGCGCTGGCTTTGCTCCCTCTTTGCAGTTTCCCTTAGAAGATCCACATACCTGGCTTTTCCAAACCTCTGTGATTTCCACTGAACAGGCTTCTCACTCAAGAGTTTACACACTGCCCTCTCAGGGGTACACTGCCTGACCTCCCAGACCTCCTGAAATCTAGGTAGAAGCCTTCTTAATCTGAGAACTCTTGCATTTGCAATGTACCTAAAACTACTGCCAGGTGGAGCAGTAGCTAGACTTCCTTCTCTCTTGGCTGTAGGGGTTGGGTGCATGGATTGCTGAGCACCCTGACCTTGATTCCAAAGAAAAAATTATCCATGCAAGCACCATTCTGGAACAAAGGGCTCAGCAGCTTTCCCCTCAAGGCAAAGTCCCTGATCTTTGCAATTCTGAGGCTGCAAAAGGTGGAGAGCTGCCACCTCCTGCGATGCCTTTGGGTCTTCTTTTCCATTTTCTGGTTCCTTCTTAGCAATGGAGATCCTCTCAGCTTTATCTGTGCAGTCCACAGCTTTACTGGTGCTTCCTTTCTGGACAAACTCACAACATTTTAAGCCATCCTTCTGGGCTCTTTGCTCATTCTTCTCAACATAAATCTGACTAAAAGCCCCCAATAACAGCCATGCCACTGTGCCAATATTTGGCTACTTTGAAATATCTTTTGAAAGATTCATCAGTCTGCAGTGCTTAAACTTACTCTCAGGCAAAGTCTCTGGACATGAGGAAAATGCAGATAACTTCTCTGCCAAGTCAAAACACAAATGATCCAGAGTCCAACAACCAATTTAGTCTTCTTAGTCCAGCTTTACTTTTTATGCCTTGTGGTTAAACTTTTCTGCTAGGTGGTTAAGGCCAAGTTAAAGCAAGACCTACATAACAAGACATGTAACTTTTGTATCTCCCAAGGCCAGTAAAATCCCCTCAGGATTTACCTTGAAACTATGTACACTGCTTTGTAGAACTGTTGTTAGTGTCCACCATCTGGATGAGTCACAGCCATTGCTTGACAAGTTTACTTTCTGTGAAAGACCCAGAAAATGTTTTCTCTCTAGGTGACTCTCCTTAGGCACACTATACATCACCTATCCCTTTCCTCTGTGGCCCCATAATCTCCTTGAACAGAAAATTTGGGACACCATTATAGGCTGTTACAGTACAGGTTCTCTTATGTCTTGAGTCCTCACTGACATTTAAGGGCTAAGGTCATAATATTGGCTATCCTTGTAGCTCTTCTTTTTCTCTAATTTTGATCTATAAACTTATATTCTTAACCCTCCAGAAGAGAAGCTTCATGATACTACTACTCTATAACATAGGTACCTGAGCTTAACATCACTGTCTTTCTGAATATCAAACATCTTACATTTAACTTGGAATTAGTATTTTCCATCAATCACTGATATTGTAACAAATCCCTATACAATGTAATAAAAGTAGTCACACATTTTTACACAGAAATTTAGAAATCCAAGCCTATACAAAATTGTAGCCAGTAAATCCTATGGGATTTTTCCTTGTCTCTTACTCTCTTTTAAACCCTTATTTTTCATGTAAACCATCTACTTGAGACAGAGTATAGCAATAAGTAAAATTACATTAGAAGCAGTGCACATCTAAAAGACCACAATGATAGCCATTGCAAACATAGTTTTAGTGATATACATTGCTGTCTTCAATGTGAAAAACCTTTTGGAGGATATTAGGACCAATATCTAATTTATCCTGTGTATACAAGTGCATGATTTTGCTCCTGCCATGTTTCCTATCTTTTCTGCTTGCAGTCTCTTCATCGTTTAACCCTTAAGTTCTTGATTTCCACTCAGCTGAATTATGTTTTTCCATTTTTATTTCTTCTTTTGAGTTGAGTGCTTACACTAGGGAGACTATATGATATTTACACATGTATGTTTGGTTTATTTTACATATATCTTCAAGATACATCCACTTATATATGAAGTCTTCTAGTTTCTCATTCTTTGTAGCTCAGCAATATTCCATTGTATAAAAATACCACATCTTTTTCATCCATTCTTCAGATGATGGGCATTTTGGTTGTTTCCAAGATTTGGTTATCACAAATTGTGCTGCTATGAACATAGGTGCACTGATGTCACTGTGATGTGATGTTTTCAGTTCTTCTGGAAATATTTCCAGTAGGGGGATAGCTGGATTGAATGCGATTTCCAGTTCTAGTTTTTAAAGGAGTTTCCACACTGTTTTCCATATGGTTGCATCAGTCTGCATTCCCACCAGCAGTGGAAAAGGGTTCCTTTTCCCCCCACAGCCTCTCCAACATTTGTTGTTGATTTCTGCATCTTCTAATTTGTTCCACTGATCCTCAGGTCTATTTTTTTTTCACCAATATCATGCTGATTTTATTTCTGTACCTTTGTAATATAATTTTAGGTCAGGAATTGTAATGCATCCTGCCTTATATTTGTTGCCCAGGATTATCTTTGTTATTCTACGTCTTTTCTAGTTCCAAATAAATTTTAGGAATGATTTCTCCAGGTCCATGAGGTATGTTAATGATATTTTTATAGGGCTTGCATTAAATGTGTATAACAAAATTTATGGAATACAGCCATTTTCACAATATTAGTTCTTCCTATCTAGGATCCTGGAACATCCTTCCATTTTCTGAAATCCTCTAAGATCCCACCCCCTTTTTTTCAGAGTAGTGTAGTTTTTATTGAATAGATCTTTTACTTCTTTAAGTTAGGTTAATTCCTAAGTATTTAATTTTCTTTGATGCTATTGTAAAAGGTATTGTTTCTCTCATATCCATCTCATTGTGTTTGTTATTTGTGTAGAGGAATGCTGTTGACTTTTGTGTGTTGACTTTGTATCCTGCTATGCTAATCAATTTATGTATTAATTCTAGTAGCTTCTTGGTGGAGTTTTTTGGGTCTTCCAAATAGACTATCATGTCATCTGCAAATAATGGTAGTTTGACTTCTTCTTTACCTATTCTTATTCCTTTTATTTCTCTCTCATGTCTAATGCCTGCAGCTGATGATTCCAGAACTATATTGCCTAGGAGTGATAATAGAGGACATCGTTATCTTGTACCAGATCTGAGAGTAAAATATTTCAGTTTTTCCCCATTCAGAATTATGTTAGCTGTTGGATTGTCATAGATGGATTTCATCAAATTGAGGTAAAGGTCATCTATTCCAATTTTTTGTAGAACTTAAGAGCATGAATGAGTGTTGGACTTTGTCAAAAGCCTTTTCTGCATCAACTGAGATGATCATGTGGTTTTTGGATTTGGCTCTGTTGATAATAGTGTATTACATTTATCGATGTGCATATGTTGAACCATCCTTGCATTCCTGGGATGAATCCTACCTGGTCTTAGTGATTTGTTGTATTCTATTTGCTATGATTTTATTGAGGATTTTCGCATGTATGTTCATGAGAGAAATTTGCCTGTAGGTCTCCTTTTTAGTGCGTCTTTCTCTGCTTTTGTTATCAGTATAATACTTGCCTCCAGGGTAGTTTTTGGGAGGATTGTTTTATTTTCAATTTCATTGAAGAGTTTAAGGAGTATTGGGATTATGTCTTTTGTAAATTTCTTACAGAATTTGGTTGTGAATCCATCAAACCTGAACTTTTCTTTTCAGTAGTAGACTTTTTATTACATTTTGTATTTCACTGGCTGTTATTGGGTTTTTGAGAGTTATTATATCTTCTTCATTCAGTTTTGGTGGTTTGTACCTGTCTAGGAATCTGTGTATTTCATCTATGTCTTCAAATCTGTGAGAGTAAAGATTTTCAAAGTAGCTATCAATGGTCTTCTGGATATCCGCTCGGTCTGTAGTAATGTCACCCTTTTCATTCCTTATTGCTTGAATTTGAGTTTTTTTCTTTCCTCTTTTTCATGAGGTTAGTCAGGGGCTTATCAATTTTGTTTAATCTTGCAAAGAACCAGCTTTTTTATTATTTAATTCTTTGTGTTGTTTTCTTTGTCGTGATTGAATTAATTTCTGCTCTAGTCTTTATAATTTCATCCCATCTTTGGGCTTTTGATTTTGTTTGCTCTTCCTTTTCTAGTCAGTTTAGGTGCTGCATGAGAGTATCTGAAGAATGAATAAAAAACATGTGGTACTTTTATACAATGGAA
>PVJA010031430.1:0-24989 GCA_004027025.1 Myocastor coypus
AAATAACTTTGACATTAATAGTAAATAGTGTGCTTAAATGTATTAATTCACCTGCTCAAAGTCTTTTTATAAGTGTAGCTAAAAGGAGATTATTGTACTTTTACTGTGGGTGTAGAATGCTTTATGCAGTAAGCCCTGGGTTACCTCAGGGCTGCAGGCATGTGTTTGCCTGGCTACTTCCATTGTGTTTTTTCTTTGAAGCATTATTAAAGATGAGCTTATGGTAGAAAGAAGCAAACATGACATTGTACTGTTCTTCATATTTGAGTGCTATTTAAAATATTAGAAAATAAATTTCAAAGCCATAAATATTTATTAGTATATTTTTGTTTCTTCTATGTAATTTTAGAAGTTTTTTTTTTAGCTCTTTTCTGTGGACTGATAGGCTCAAGTATAAAATTGCATGATGAAAAAGTTTTCAAAATTGAGACTATTATACTCATCTTTCACAGTCCTAAACTTTTTTTGGTAAGATTGATTGATTGATTGATTGATTGATTGATTTACTTGGTAAAGGGTCTCCCTATGCAGCTCAGACTCATGGTAATCCTCCTGTCTCAGCTTCCTTAGCAAGGGGGTTATAGGCATGTGCAATCATGCCCAGTTCTAGCGGTCAGCCATTCCTTCAGGGGTTCCAGGGCTGGCAGGGCCTATCATACCAGGGGTCAAACCTGAGTCCTTGTGCTTACCAGGCAGGTGCTTAGACCACAGAACTATTTTTCTGGACCCTATATTCTTGATAAATCCACTTTATTTTGGTGGAATGATAAGTGGACTTGGCGTTCTTCAATGAGATATTCCATAGAGTTCTGTAGAAAACACCACTTTTTACTTTTGCTGTAAACAGTGCTTTGAAGGGTGCAGATGTTATCACTGTTCATTATCTGATGCCATTATTTTAGGGTTTGGAGTCTAATTCTCAAGTCTTAAGAAAAAAATATGACAGACATACACATGCATTGGTTTTAAGAACTTTCAGTCTAACTTTGAATTGTTTCTTCTCCAAATAGTTTCTGAACCTTTAGAAAATTCTTGTGATGGTCCCACCACCATGCCTGCTTTGAGTATCAATCGTCTCCTTTTAGTGACTAAATAAGCTGTTTGTTTTATTTTTCCTCAATTTTGAGTTCACATATTCCTTCAAGGTACTTTATCTTCAGCTTTCATTAAATAATAAAACCACTGCTGAATTTCTGAAACATAGGAAGCATTTTCTTGTTTTTGGCTCATTATTGCTTTTCTTATTTTCTAAAAATGTTGTCACATTTTCTGCTTATTTAGCCAGGCTAAAGGCATTTTTCTGTGTTTAGTTTGCTTCATAAATACATCCTTTGGCTTTGTTGGACATTTTTTAAAAAGCTCATTCCTGAATCGTGGTAGAAAAAATATTCATAAAATATAACATCGATATCCTCATGCAGCATAATATATGTCTGAAAAGGTGGACTATATTTCTGTGAATTTTATGAAAGTATCTAACAGTCACGTGATGGCGCTCTTTGTCTTCATGCAGCATGCTACTCCCAGTAAGTACAGAAACCATGTATGGATTACCAGTTCTATTGAACTCTGTAATGAAGCACAGTTAGGTCTATTCTCTCACAAAACTTTTTTATCTTTTTGAATATTAGATATCTCTACCTTTTTTAGTTTTTCTTTAATTTCTTTCAATCACAGTTGTTTTAAATGTTTTTTTAATTTCAAAGAGAATAATAAATTAAAAATATTAAAACAAGAATTTTAAAATGAGAATGTAAGAAATTAATGATAGTTGTTAAACTGCATATTGTTATCTTCAAAGTAGTTGCTCAGATTATTAGATATAAACATTAAAATTGAAAAAAAGCAGTAACTTCCTTTCAATAAAGTCTAAAATCTTTAAATATGTTGATATATATATATATATATGTATATATATATATATTCTACTAATTTTTGAATTGAAAATGGTTATTTATGGTGTAGTGACTTACAGCAAAATGATCAATGTTTCTAACAACAGGCTTGTAACATTTTAGCATCTAGCTAATAGAAGTGTTTAACTTGAAAATCTTGATCTTTTACAATCGTGTGTGTGGTGTGTGTGTGTGTGTGTGTGTGTGTGTGTGTGTATTTTAGAGAAGGGTCTACAGGGTGTTCAGGGTCTCACTACTAGACTGAACTTGTAGTGAGCTACCTGTTTACAGCCTCCAGAGAGCTGGGATTACAGGCACACACCATCACGCTCCATCTCAATTGCTGTCTCAGCATGCCTCCCGTGTGGGGCTGGCATGGCAGGCCCAGGGATCAAACCACTGGCCTCTGCACCTGCTTTCAGGTGCTTTAATCCACTGAGCTATTTGGCTGGCCCTGATCTTTTGCAGTCTTGATTCCACAATAACGGTATTCTTTCTATAAGAAACAAAGAAAGCCAGTCTTCAATGTAAATACAATTTGTGTTGACTACGATGTGTTAGTGACTTTGAAATTTTATCCAGTGGCATTATTCAGGTAGATCTGTCTTAACAAAGTACCATAGCCTTCAAAGCTTGGACAGAAGGGATTTTCTTCCATGCGTCCAAGTGCCTCAAATTCTGTTTCTGTTGAGGCCCTTTTCCTGTCCTGCTGATGTTGGCCTTCTTACCTGGTCATCACATGGATTTTCCTCTTTCAATGTACAGGGAGAGAGATGTGTATTTCTTCTTATGAGGAGCTAAGTTCTTTGGATTAAGGCATTACTCTGGTGGTTTCAGTCAACTGTAACTACTTCCTTAAAACCTTTATATCTACACACAATTATATGGATTTTTTAAAGACTTTAACTTATAAATGGTAAGTGCATATGGGTCAAAGTCAGCCCCTAACAGAGGCCTATTTTCCACTTGAAGTAGTTGCTCTAGACCTTAGCGTATACCACACACTAGGTTAGGGGAGGGCCAGTTATAGGACAGCAAAATAATGAAGGCCTCATCTAGCCAAAAATCACTATGATTAAAGAGTAAAGTAGTCTTGAAAATCAGCATTTTCTTTATATGGATCAGGTTTTTGAGAGAAAATGGCTTTCTAAATTCCAATGTTGACTGTAAATATTAAAAAACAATCTAGAACAATCAATTTTACGATGTATTGAACAATATGAAAGTAGGTTTTTTTAACATTGATGTAGTCTAACCAATTGATTCAGCAGTGAATGAATAACAGAAAAAAATAACTAAAAACAAGTTAGTGCTGCTAAAAGGGTTTTGCCCCACATTTTCCTAAGATGAAATGTCAAAGTAAGAAGCCACTAGTAACTCCTTTACTAACTCAGATCATCGCCAAGTGAATAAAGCTCATATCCCAATTTTATATAGACTGCTCGATGTGGTTCTTATAAGCCACTGCCAAAACTGAGAAAAATTTTATTTTCTACATCATATGATATGTATCATGCTAGGTATGCAAGCTAATGACATGCTTTTTAAATTTGTAAATGTGTGCACATCTAGCTGAAAAGTATTATGGAGAAAACCTGAAAATATGTATGCCTTTTGGATTTTTACAGATTTCTCCTGATTTCAAAAATGTCATAGTTTGATCTCTCTTTATTTTTCTAGATAACACCTGTTTACCCCCTCCAGTGCCTTCTCGTTTTGAGTGCAGGGCTATTAGTTTCTTAGCAACAGTTACTTTAGATGGAAGCACAGACTGTGCACTTTCTAGTTTGGCTTTGAAAACTTTACACCTTTTGCCATGAAAATGTGTTAGAATGAATCTGCAATCCTAAACAGAAAATATTTTGTACTCTTTAGTGTCTCTGTGGTGCTGAGGTGATGTGGTCACTGTGGCGATCATGTGTACCTAGAGGCAGCACATTTTGGAAACTTCTAGAGTTTGAATGGCTCCCCAAGGCTCACTATGGGCTTACGGCTTGGCTCTCATTTAAGAGACAGTGGGAGATGGAAGAAGCTTTAAGAACAGACCAATGTGGATGGTTTTAGCTATTATGATCTATCTATTTAGCTATTGTGATCTAGCTATTGGATCTTGCAGGAGAGTGTGGACTAATGGCGGGCTTTGATTCCTGGCCATGAGGAGAGTGACCCGCCTCCTCTGCCACACTTCTTTTCACTAGTCTCAAAGAAAAGGAGCCAAAGCGTCATCAATGGAAACTTTCACATCTCAGTAACCAATACATATTTTTTTCTTTTGCATTGATTTATCTTACTGATTTTGTTGTGGTAACAGAATGCTAGCACAGAATATGATCTACCAAAATGGAGACTCTAGAAACATTTTTAGGATACTAAAAAGGGGAAGAAAAAGCTTTTGCTAAGCTCAGGTTTCAGTTGTTATTTTAACAAACGTGATCTTTCTTTATGTATGTGTTAGCCATACCATGGATCCATAATCATAACATTAGGAAACCCAAAATTTAAATACTGCTGCTCTAATCATAAAATTTGCAAAGAGATTCTCAGGGGTATACGAGTTAGAAAGTATTGGAAAAGTATTGATCTGAAGCACATTCTAATAACTTATTAAAACTATGTAATCCTAGTCATAAAAATACTCTTCTTTCTCAAATACCAGAAAGGCATTGTTATATTTTTGTCCTTTGTATTATGTCCTGTTTACATTATTATCCAGTGATAAAGATATTCAGTAATTTCTGTTTCATTCTTTCATGTAGAATTTAAGTTCCAGATTTAAAAAAGTTCTCTATAAAGATAGGACATGATAATCTTTATTGAAATTGTCAAAATGAGACAAAACCATCATGTCCATTCAGGATTCGCTTGGTAGTGCTAATTTTTTGTGAGCGCACTCATAACAAGATCATAGTGGTATCTAAAACTGTCATGATTTCACAAATGGGATCTATGTTCACAATGTCTTGATGCGACATCCTTATGGTGACATTTTAAGGTACTTGGTCAATCCCGAGTGTTTTCCACTTGGTCCTTTTCCCTGCTGGGCCCAAGGTTGGTGTGGAACAGAGCCAACATGTTTTTTTGCTATAGATGTGCATCTCAAGTGGATATTTGTTGTGACATTTCTTGTCTTGCTAAGTGCTCTGACCAAGCCGATTACACAGCAATTTAGGTTTTGGCAGCTTTTTCTACAATTTGTGTTAGGGTAGGGTAACAGGTTCTGTAAAAACAACCTGGATGGATGTTTCTGAAGAGCTCTTAGGCAGTGGCACAGAAGTTTAAATGTGGAGACATAAAGAAGAAATCTTAGTACAGACAACATGTTCACTGAAAATAGTAATCGCCTTCAGCATGGCAGACTACAGCTATACTTCAATTTATTTTCCTTTGTATGTTATTAGGTAGAAGGCCCAAACTATCATATAACAGGAAAACCTATTATGCATGTCATAGCTCTATATGTTATCAGTGTTTAAGTTCCAAACATGTGGGAATACTGAAAACATCCATTCCCTAAAACAAAGGTAATTGCAGAAGGGAAAATGAAATTCAATCCGCCTAAATTTCTAGGTTAACAGTGGATAAAAGGAAGAAATTCTATCTGACCCGAGTTTTCAGGGATGTACTTAAAACAATTTATCACCATATCTAAATTCTTAGAGTACACTTTGAATTTGTTGGACTATGAGACAGAGAGAAGCATGCTTTAAACAGTTTTATGCCTGATCTCAATTTTAAAAAATGAGATTGAAGAAGCAATCAGGATATGTTTGGTTCTTCTTGAGCCAAAGTAGGAAACAACTTTGTTAATAAATATAAATGATACATAATGATAGTGTCCTTATCAGTAAAGTATAATTTTTACTGTGTGTCAGGTATTGGTCTAAACATTTCATGTAGTAAGATGTTTAATATTTATAAGAGTGCTGTGAAATTTGTAGAGGGTTTTCCCCCATTTTACAGATCAGAAAGTAGAGCAATGAGGGCAATGTAATGTTCCCATGTCTCAAGGTTATAAAGTAACCTTTAGGGCACTCCAAACCATGTAGCCTGCCCCTAGAGTCTCTTGTTTGCACAGTATAATACACTACTACTAAAGTAGTAATAAAACAAACAAATCTCATAGCTTCCCTGCTGCAGACACCACTATCTCAATTCTTCCCAGCCAAATCCCAGCACCTAGGTCTTAGGAAGTAGGTACTGTTACTATCCATAATCCTGAGATTCAGGGAACTTAGGTTGTTTGTATCTCAGTTCATAACTGATGAAACTGTGCTGTGATTGATACTCAGAAACTCTGGTTGCGGAGTCTGCTCTTCCTCACTCTGCTATTTACCTGTCTAATCTTTCCAAAGAAGGAATTAATTTAGCCACATCTTGGAGTCATAATAAATGAATCTGAGTGTTGTTATGGTTTCTCCTTTAAAAATGTTATGGCATTTAATTCTTATGCTGATAGTGTTAGTCTGTTTTCTGTGGCTAAGAGCATCACAGGCTAGGAAAGTGATAAAGCAAAGGAGTCCACTGGATCTCACAGTTCAGGAGGTATGAGGAACAGTGGCCACAACTGGTGATGCTGTTTTTCTGGCAGAGTGCCTGACTGGCCTGGGACATGGCTGGAGGTAAACAATACACACGTGTATATGCTTTTTCCAGTCTTTCTTTCTCTGACTATGAAGTCATTTGGGTTCAGTTGTGCAGATACTTGAATTTCTATACAGTTCTATACAAATTTGAATTTTGGGGTGCTAGTGAAAATTGATCATCTATAGCATAATCACTCAGAAGCTTCAGACCAATCCAAAAGATTCAAATCTGGTAGAATTAATAAATAATACCAAAGTTAAAACATTCCTTGCTTTAAATTTATACAGATTAATATTAATACATAATTATATATATTGCATTAACATTGTTGTCACTTTCATTCGATTCTCTTTGCTTCAAGGTAATTGCATTCTGAGGAAATCTGCAGGAGTGAGTGACTCTTATTAATATTATTTTTCATGAATAGGCTAAGGATGAGAATTCCCTAAGTGAAATGAAGAAAAGCCAAGGCTAGGCAGGTTGTAAATTCGCCAAATGATGCATTAAGGCACTGAGCATGTGAGGGTGTCCTTTCCAGTTCAGGTCTGAGATGCTAGGAGAAATCACATAGCAATGCAAGGTCAAGAAGTTGAAGCCCAGGAGAGCTGTTACAAGATCTCAACATCAAAGCGATGACTGTGATTTAGGTCATGCCGGTAGAAATGTGGGTAGATGTGTCATGAGTCACTGCAGAGGCGGAGGGTTGAACTGGGGTAACTAAAAGTAAAAAAGTACCCTACAGAATTTGCCTTTGTCTGGCTATTTCATGTAGCAGGATACACACATGTGTACCTGTGTTTATGGAGATGTATTCTGTTTACAGAATGCTCCTCCTCTCTGTATCTAACTCTCTACTTCTCTCCCTCTTCGCTTCATAAACACATAATTGGTAGAATGTAGAAGATAAATGGAAAGAAGATGTGGCCATAGAAGTAAAGAACACAGTGGTGTTTGCCAGCAGCCTGGCAGGGAGGATAGGATGTGGCGACCTTGTTCAAAGGGGGCACATTTTCACTTGTGAGATGAGGAGAATAAGTTCTGAAGCTAAAGTACCAGTGCCAATGTAATTGAAGCAGCTCTGTTTTATGCGTTAAATTTGCTTAGAGTACATAAGACTCATCCTAAACCCAAAATAATTTAAAAAAGAGAAAGGAACAAAAGACGAAGGATGTTTTCATTATCTTGATGATGTGACTACTTCAAAACACACACACACACACACACACACACACACGCACACACACGCACATCCAATCATCGCATTGCACACTTTAAATATGCACAATACTATTTTTAATTATGCCTCAATAAAGCAAAATTAAAGGAAATGGGAAATAAGGGAAGGAGAAATAAACATGCCTCTCTGAGGATAAAGAACTGGTAGCATGATAATGTTGGGAATATGGCGACATTTACAGACTCGGATCAAGCCTTCGGTGAAAATTGCTGGTTCAGCTTCAGACAGTTTTGCCTTTGTGGATTCCTGAAACACCTGTGTAGATAGACATAATAATAGCAGTAATAATAATAATAACAATAATGATAGAACAAAGACAAAATTCATCAAGAATGTGTTGTTAAGAATGAGGCAGCATGCATTTTTCCCAGCTTGATGATGGAAGTGAGGCTTATTTGAGGTAAAGAATGTGGCCTCTGCGTGGTGGAGGGGAGTTGCATGGCGACGCTGTGTCTCCGCAGCCAGTGTGTGTATTCATCCTCAGCCACCGCACCATATGGCCTCCGACTCTCTGGAGGGAAGTCAGGGAAAGAGAATGGGGATTTGAGAGCCATTAGTTTCTAAGCGATCTCTGTAGTTTGTGAAAGGAGATGAGTTTTCCTGTGGAGAGATTACAGAAGGAGCATGCTGCCTGAACACGTCTATACAACTTAAGCAGAATAAAGTGATTATAGACGTTTAATGTCATGCAATGTTGTAAGACTGCTTTACATTGATTTCCTGTTACCAGAAAATGGCTTTCTGAGTGCAGCCATGTACCTTTGTTCAATCAGTTCATCTCTCATTTATCCTCTGGGATTGAAGCCAATTCAACAATATGTATGACTAATTCTTTCCTTAAGAAATAGAGATGAAGAGGCAACCTTCTGCATTTCCTTCTGACGGTAGGTTAAAAAGAAAAGATTAAGGTTAAAGGAATGGTCTCTATTTTCCTGTAAACTATGATTACTTTTCTTTTTTCATTTGCTATATGTGGTAGATTTATTCACTACTGATTATGATAGAAAAGCATAAGAAAGAAAAAACATGAAATTTTAGCATAAATTAAAGAAAATACTCAGCTTTTAATGCTTGCTACAGAATAATTATAATTATTGCTTTTATTGTAAAATAAAGATAAAGAAATATTCTATTGTTCTTTAATGATCCTTACTCCTATATTTTTCAAATTTCTTTTAAATTATTCTTTTCCAGTCAGAATAGAAGTGACAATTGACAATAAAGGAACTGGAAGTTTTTGACATACATTGTCTCTAACCCAGACCTCAATACATTCCATAGGAAATAAAACATGATATAAAATATTATATTTTTTGGAAGATTAATCGTATTTCTGTTCTCTCAGAATAGTGAATTGTTCATTAAATAGAAAGGTCTATGAAAGGGGTGATTCTTCAGTGCTCAACGCGGCAAGCTCGATTCTATGGCAGAGTTGTTAACTCAGAACTTTTCTAACAACAGTGCCTGGGCTTAGGTTAGAAGGACATTTATTTAATTGATTTGGGGTAGAACTAAGACATTCATGATTTTTACACTTAAAACAACAAGACTTTTTATTGCCTCAATGTTAAGACACGAAAAACCCAAAGCTGAGCTCAGAAGCACTGACCTCCCTCTGATGGCTCTAGTGGGGAACTGAGTCTTGATTCCTTCAAGTTCTTCTGGTACAAGTGTTTTTTTGTCTTCGGGCTACACGTATTTCAGCCTTTGTTTGTTCACCTGGCCTTCTTCTCTGCATGCCTAATTTCTTTCTGCCTTTTTCTTCCAACAGTTTCTGTCACTGGATTGACGGCCCACCTGGATTATGCAGGAAGGTTTGTCCTCAATATCATTAGCAAAGGTCTTTCCCTACATTAGACCATAGTCCTGGCACCACACAATGAGTTGAGCTCCCCACCTGAGATTCACATGTTGAGTTTCCACCTCCCAGTGTGATAGTGTCTGAAAGTGAGGGCTGTGAAGAAATTGGTGTAAAGGAGATCATGAGAAGTGGTCTTTGGTGATGGGATTGGTGCCCTCACACAGACAGATCCCTAGAGTAGTGTTTTTCTGACTTGTGTTATCTGTCTACCTCTCTTTTCCTATTTCTCTCCCTTCCCTCTCCCTTTTTGTTCACCTTCTATTCCTCCATGTGAGGACATATCATTCTAGAGGGAAACTGTCTACAAGTTATGCAGCCTGTGCAAGGAAGTAAATCTACTAGTACTTGACTTCTTTTAGACTCAACTTGAGAGCATATAGTTTAAGCTGCTGAGTCTGTGATATTTGCATGGTACCCTTAGACAATTAAGATAACCAGACCTGCGGATTAGGACATGAAGGAATCACTGGAGGGGCAAATTACTCAGTGCACTACAACTGTCATCATTTAAATTTTTTCATTATCTTTCAATTTCTGCAAGCCAGGATTTAAAAAGTAAGACGAACGTCAGTAGCCCTTTCCCCTCTACCTCATTATTAGAGTAAATTCTAAACATCTAACTCACTTAGTGCATGAGTAATTATTTTTAGGGGGTTGTTTCTTGTAGCACATATGATGGTCACGTTACTTATGAGGAGTCGGTACACATAAGTTACATGTCTTAATTCTCCTTAATTCCCTTGCTCTGCACTTTCTCCTTCTCCATACCTCTCCTGGCTCCTCTTCCATTTGCAAAGGCTCTTTCTCTCTATTTTGTATTACCTATCTTTCATTTTTTTTGCCAAGCACAAGTAATTTTTTGGCATCCTCAAAGCTGTAAGACATAATTGAACACAAAGGATATTCTAATCAATCAGAACTCTAATCCAATACCAACTTTATTAAATAATTTCAAGGATTCATGTGGTCAAAAGGCTCAGACACAATGGAGTACAGAAGGATATAGAGCATTAGTGATGGCTTCTTCTTTCCTGTCTTCCTTGTTAGACATGAGATTTTCATCCAGAGTTACAGATGAGCTTTCTATGTGTAATATTTGTGGGATATCTCCCATATAGTAACATTCACATTCTCAAACATCTCTTACATTGCACTCAAGCAGCAACACATAGGCAACATATTATATTACATATTACACAGAGATTACAGGCTTTAGTTTCTTTTTCCTGATAGAGACAACATACTAGATGCTTTTCAGAGTTAGTCTTTTTCTCATAAATATTAGTAGTGTATTTACCTGAAAGTGCAACTGTTACAAGTATTTAATGATGTCATTTGATTCTTTTCCTTTCTTTTGATGTCTTTCCCTTATGTTCCTCCACTACAGAGCAGGTGCTTTAATTCCATGACCTAGTAGCCAAAGTTGAAGTCCTTTGATATAGTAGAAACTGAGAACTAGCTGGAGGGCATCAGCTGCCAGCAAAAGCACAGACAGGAAGGTGGTAAAATGGGAATAGTTGCCTGTACCAGATTTGCCGAGGGTTGCCATTGTTGTATGATCATTTTCTGTGCAGAGTGCTGGGATTTTAAGGGTTAAAAGAGCAGGCATGGTTCCTAAAGGGCACCAAGAAAGCAACCAAGCAAGGAATCAAAAGACAGTGCACTGCCATAAGGTAAGGAAGGATTCACTTGGCCGTGGTAGTGATCGGTGATTGTTACTGGAGGAACAGTTACGTAGTCTAGTCAAAGATGCTGTATCTGGTGGGGGGCAATGGCCACACTGAGAGCTGGAGGCTGAGAGTGCTAAACTGGTTCCATGAAGAAATTGAAGTGCCTTTGCAGCAGACAAGGGAAAAAGAAGAGCCAGGGAAAGTGAAACATGGTGAACAATGGGGAGAGTTGCCTAGACAAGCTCAGAGACATTGCACCAGGCACAGTTGTCCGTAGTTCTTAGCGTAACAGAGATTGTTCTCATAGTCATGGGAAACTGTAAAGGGACCCTAGAGGATGTGTAAATGGAGAAGTACTAGTGGCTTCTGATGCAGTTCTCCTAAACATATCCCTTTGATAGACAGCAATTGTCAGAGCTGCATTTTGGAGAAGAATTTTTGTTTGTTTGTTTGTTTTACCCAATTACTACACACATTGCCAAAGCCTTTTTGACCAGAAAACACTAATTTCTTCAAGGGAACTGCAGAGAGCTGTTCTTGCATGTTGCATGGCTGGAGATTGCATGCTCGTTTTGCAGAGTAGGGTAAGAAACAGAAACACTTGATTTTATGATTGGGCTTAGAATCATCTACAAAAGACTTTGAAGAAGGAAACTATTTGGTCCATTCACATAACTTAGAATAATATTGAAACTCATTGCTCTATGGAGTGAAATGCATACAAGAATAAAAATATTCCTATTCTTCCCTACAGAAGGTAGTGCATCAGTTAAGTTCTTTATTATTGTAGTCAGGAAGCAAGTGAGAGAGGGAGAGAGAAGACAAGCCAAAATAATTTACATAAAACACAATGGAAAGTAGCTGAGAAGAGGACAATTTTAGAAAATGATCTTTCCAGGAATGCTGCCAAGGTAAGTGGCAGTAGATATTGATTACATAGACCTGTCATGGATTCGTTTAACCAGTCATTCTGCAAATTGAATTGGATTTTCCTTTCTGAAATGGTGTTTTTGAAGCTATGCCAGATGTAATATCTCAGCCTACCCATTTTAGTTACAGACTTAATATTACTCAGACACTTACAATGTTGGTCACAGGAAAGTCTTTCTCCATGCCAAAGGAAGCTGATTACATTACATCATCCTACATGATAATTTCCTTCACTTTATAAATATTACCTATTCTTAAATATATACTATGGAAGGTAGTGTGGGAATATGTTAAGGGCACATGAATAAAAGAAAAGAAAAATAATTCAATATGTATAAATTCAGTGACTATTCCTCTCATAGTAACTTGTAGGATTCAAAGGGGATGCTATATTTGTTCTTGTTGAAAGTTTAAACTGGAGCTGGACAAGGTAGTGCATGCCTGTAATCCCAGCACTTGGGAGGCTGAGGCAGGATGGTTAATGTGAGTTTAAGACCAGCCTGGGTTACAAAAGTGAGCTCAAGGCTGGCCTGAACTGCATGGCGAGATCCTGTCTCAAAAAGACAAAAAAAAAAAAAAAAAAAAAAAAAAAAAAAAAAAAAAAAAAAAAAGTTTAAACTGGAGATATTCTGGGCAAACCAGTACATAGATAGCGCTATCAGCAAATAAGAGGAGGTAAGAGAATCTGGTCTGGATGGAAATAAAATGTTGGTGCTTGTTAAAGGCACAGGAGACAAAACTGGTCTTCAAAATAGGATGCATGATCATTGGTTTTATATGATATGGTAGTACATAGGTCAGGGCTCAGCAACATGTGAAGATTAGTAACCTTAGAGAAAAATCTTCTAGTAAAAGTGTACCCAGGGTAAGGGGACTAAGGGCCCTAAGAAGTTGATCAAATTTAATCTTCAACTTCACGAAGAAATCTCAGATTTATATGTAAAAGATGAATGAAGCATATGTATCATCCTGTAACATAAATTAGGCAAAAAATACAAATGGATGGGCCAAGAGATAAGAGTGACTACCAGGAAGCAAGGATGTACACTCCAGTGAGGCTCAGGAAAATTTCACAGACCATATATTATTTAAGACAGACCTGAAAATTGTATCAAACTGGAGGGAAAACAAATAAGAATTTAGGATGTTCCCAGTGTGGACAGTGGTAAATTAAAGTCAAGGTATTTGTAGGCAATAATGCAGCTGAAATATCATGTATAAATAAGGACTATCTGAGTGTAAGATTGCTACCCCTGCTTTTTCTGAGGTGCTGGGGCATGTAATATTGCATTTCATCCTTTGACTTTCAGCCTATGAATTTCTTTATGAGTTAAGTGTGTTTCTTGTATGCAGCATATTGTTGGGTTTTCCTTCCTAATCCACTATACAGGTCTTTTTTTCTTTTGAGTGGTTATTTGAGACCATTTACATTTTTGGTTATAATTGAGATCATTATTTATTATTATTATTATTATTATTATTATTATTATTATTATTATTATTATTTATTTATTTATTTTTGCCATGTTATTTACCTGCTGTTGTTACCCCTTTATCTCCTGGGTTTAATATTTTCCTGTTGGGTGGGTTCTTTCCATTCTCACTTGCGGGGTTCTGGTCATTTTGGTCCCTCTCTAGAATATCTTTTAATAGTCCCTGTAGTGTTGGCTTTGTCATCATGACATTCTTTAGTCATTCTTTGTCATGGAAGTATTTTGCTTCTCCATCAAACCTGAAAGAGAGTTTTATAAGACATGACAGTCTGGGCTGGAATTTGTTTTCATGAAGGACTTGAAGAACTCTGTTCCATGATCTTCTTGACTTCATGGTTTGTGAAGAGAAATCTGCCATTATTATGATGGGTTTTCCTTTAAGTGTAGTTTGCATTTTTCCTCTAGCTCCTTTCAGGATGTTTTTCTTGTGGATTTTTAGAATATTAGCTATTTTGTGACTGGGTGTGTTTTTAATTTGTTTGATGTCATTTGGAGTTCTGTATGCTTCATTCACTCAATGCTAAATTGTTTCTCCACATTTGGGAAGTTTTCTGCTATTCTGTCCATATTCTTTTTATATCATTTGTATTGACTCTTTCTTTCTCATTGATGCATATTAATCTCACATTGCTCAACTTTACATCGACTTGGAGATGTTGAATCATTTTTTCCTTCCTCCTAGTTGTTTTAAAATGATCCTTTCTTACATTTTACTGGCTGCTACAGTATCCTCAAGATCTGAAACTCTGTCCTTACTTTCATTTAAATGGCTTTGCCAGTTTGTCGTTGAGGTTTTAAGTCCCTGTGTATGTCTTTGAGTTTGCTTCATGCATTTTATTTCTTTTCTATATTGCTCATTCAAAGAATTCATCATTTTTCTAATCTCATCTAATTTTTTTTTATCAGTGTCTTATTTAGAAGAAGTTATTAATTCTTTCATTATGGTTATCCTTTCTTCTTTCTTCAGAAATTATTTCTGATCTGATTTCCTTTCTATGCTTCTGCAGTTGTCTCTTTACTTCAGATGCTATTAATTAACATGTTTTTTACTTCAGAGATTATTTTTGTTTTTATTTCTTCTCTACCATTCTGCTCTACCATTCTGTAGTTGTTTCTTTACTTCCGAAGCTATTAATTCAGAGATTACTTTTTTAGCTTCAGAGATTATTTCTGACCTGATTTTCTCTCTACATCTATAGTTTTTTTTTTTTTTTTACTTCAGATGCTATTAATTCAGATATTTTATCTATGCAATTCCCATTTTCTTCTATGATAGTGTCTCCTATATTTGTTCTGGGTGAGCTTGAGACCTGTGATTGAATATTGCTCGTTCTCTTTGTCATTGTTTATAATACTGTCCTCTGACTGTTGATGTAGAGCTTGGTGCAATTATACCTTTAGTGTAATTTTTACCCAAAGAGATTATATGGTTTAGGCAGTTATAGTTTGTATTTATAGAACTACAGGGAGGAACACCAATAGTGGGTAGTGATATTTTGCAGTTGACAAGCTTTTGTAACTAATGAGTTTGTATTTCACACAATAAAAGCAATCTTTATGTCTGTGTAGCTGAGTAAATATTATATTGGGAGTTTGTATTTAATTTATTTCACTTAAGTTCTGTCTGATTACCTCCCTTTGATATACCTGGGACCGATAGGATCAGATGATTAGGAGGTCAATCTGGGGTGCTGTATGGAGCAGAAAGTCACTGTGGTTCAGTGTGAAGGTGCCAAGACCAGTGGGCAGAGGATGAGGAGGCCGGCCTCTCCAATTCTTAATATTCTTATCAATTTCAGCGTGTCAGTTTTCCTCCACTGATTATGCACCCACCACTTAACCGTATGTTGACTAAGACTGCTCTGCCCTTTGAAATATAACTAACTCTGGGGCCCGGCAGGATGGCTCAGTGATCTAAAGCGCCTGCAGGTGGCTGCAGGGACCGTGGTTTAGTCCCCGGCACCACATGCTGCGCCAGCCCTGCCCTCAGGGCAGGCTGAGTCAGCCATAAAAATAAAAAAAAAAAAAATAAATAAAAAGAAATATAACTAACTCTTACTCTAAAAAGTGAATTAAAAAGAACAAGAAAAGAAACTTATAGCCTAGCCTTGTACTTCACAGAGACATTCCTGGTTCTTGGGATCCTAGCAGGATGTCTTTGTGCTTGTATTTCTGTCCTTGCCCTGTGATGGCCTTCCCAACTCTTTGCTGCCTAAGGGGTTGCCCAAGCCTCTTTTTCCTTCTTTGTTGTGTAAAATAATTTCCCTAAAGCGTCTTGGTTTGGAGTCTGATTTTATGGATGAATGAACCAAGGCTTGAACACTATTTGGGAGATATTCTCAGGAAACAAGAGAGTGGCAGAAGGACAAGTGTAGTTCTGCTGCTGCTGTTACTGCTGCTACAAATAGCAAGGGCTCCATCCCATGGAGTTTACCTGGAAGCATGCAGATGCCACAAGCTTGGCCTGCCCTCCTTCTTGCTTTTTTTTTTTTTTTTTTGTAGCACCAGGGATTGAATTCAGGACCTTGTACTCACCAGGCCAGATCGTATTCTAATGAGCTATCTTGCCAGCCCATGGCTCACCCTAAAGACAGGACAATGTCTGACATACTTGCTATCTTCTCCCCCTTATAGCTGAATGTTTCACTGCTATACACACTCACTTTCCTTCTGGACTAGGCTTTATTAGGATGGACAAACCTTTTGGTATTTATGAAGGCTCTGGGGCAGAACCCTGAAGAAGAGGGTACAGGCACACAGAGGGACATTGGACAGTTTCTCTACGTTATGGTTTATGTCTAGTTGTTCCCCCAAAGACTCATGTCGTCATTGGGTGGGGACTTCTATAGATTGAGACTTGATCCGTGATCCCTAGGATTATGTGTTTTAGTAATGATGGGATTACCGGTCTAAGTAGGGCTGGGACTATAGGTGTGGTTTGGGGCGGATATCCTAAGGCAGAGAGCTTGATAAGAATATAAAGAGAGACAGAGAGACAGACTAGGGCTGTTGCTCTGCTGCCGTGTTTGCTTGGCTGATTCTGTCACCATTTTGTTGCCGTTCTGCTGCCATGAACTGGATGCTCTGTCCTGCTCCACTCAGCCTTGGGCTAGCCGAATGTGGACTGAAACCTCCAGTAACTGTGAGCTAATAAACCTTTCCTTCCTTCATTTTGAGTGTTGGGTATTTGTCCCAGCAACGAGTAAAAAGTAACTAAGACACTCTAGTATCACTGTCAGAACTCCTCTTCAGAAGTGCTTGAAATTATAGTTGGCCAAGCAAGTAAGACTAATGCAACAGACATGAATTTGAAAGGTGCTTTTAAACTGTGGAACTACCCTAGTTTTGGGGAAAGCTTATCTTACATTTTAAATAATTTGAGATATCAACTTAAAATATACTATTACACATCTATATCCAGAAGACTTTTGACAATGGTAAATTTCCTACTGGGCACCTTATTGCATAGGTTCCAGGTGCTTTAAAATGTTCTCTTTTCCACCTGCTGCTTTATCCTTTAACTGATTTTAATCTCCTGACCTCTTAAGGGTACTCTCCATCACTGCTTTTTTAAGAAGGTAAAGGCTTCACAATATCAGCAAACACCATGTGACTTTCTACCTCCAGCTAGGAGCTCTGTCACTTGCATAACCAAAAACGTGTTTCTGTTCTTATTGAAGACTCTGTCATGGACTCCTCATCTTGCATGTGTGCAGCAGAAAGGATCCAGCACAGCCTGGGAACATCAATCTTCTCATCATATTCTCTCTGAGCCCAGGTATGGTGAGTGAAGCAGTTTAGAAAGTTATTTCCCCTTTAATATGAATTATGACCTACACTTCCAGGCTGACAACTTCATAAAGGCAAGAAGGTCTAGAATCAGTGTTGATTTTAAATAGTTTATTTCCCCCTTCAAATCTCAGAGGAATTGAGTGACTTGCCGCTGACACAAGTAATGAGTGCAGGGCTGGATTCAGATCTGCTTTTATCTGTTTGATGTTTCAGTATCATAAAGTATATGTAACTATGGTATCATATTGCCAAAAATAATGCCATTTTATTTTTAATAAGCCTATTCAATTTTTTTTATTCATGCTAGTACTGATTAGAAAGTATTTAGTCAAAGAGGAAAAATTATTCAGAAGTATTATTTGAATAAACCCAGTCTAGCTAATTATCAAAGTAATTGCTTTAAGACCATAAAAAAAAAAAAAAAAAAAAAAAAACCTTTCTTTTTATAGTTGACTTATCTCTTGCTTTTATCTCATTTCACATTGAATTCAGCCTCATGTTGCTTTTTTAAAAATGAATTTGCATGAATGCAATAGAGAAACAAAACCTGACAGGGTTTCTAAATTACCAAAGAAGTCAATTCAAGAGCCTGTGCATTTAGGGCAAATAGACTCACAGTGAAAATTAAAGGCAGGGGATTACTATTATGTGTGGGTTGTTAGCATAACTTCTCTTGAATTTTCCATGATAAAACTCAAGCTAGTATTTTCAAAGCTTCCTTATTTGATTTTGCATATTCAACTTCACAACTCTACATAGTCAACACATACTCATATATTCATGCATGAAAGAGCTAATGGACTGAATAAGTGAAATTTTCTTTGGATGGGTTTTCCATCATTAAAAATAGGTTTTAGGACCAAAAACATACAGAATTTAAACTATTTAGTAAGTTTCATGTTTTAATTTTTGCTTTTCTTAGCACATTAATTTATAGGTAAGTCAAAATAATAGTATATAATTTATAATTATAAACTTAAAATTTATATAATATGTAAATATAAATGATATAATATAAATGATATAATATATATTATATATATATGTATACACCCAGAATATAGATTTAATAAGGCTGACAAAATATAATATTTTACCTTAGTAATATATCACTATTATGGAGCTAAGAATTTCAGAATAGTGTTTACTCTTTTTATTTATTCTGTAGCACATATGTATTTAAGGAGAAGTTAGAAAAGAATTGGCTATGTGGAGTTTTTCATGTGAAGCTTTATAACCTATGTAAATTGGATGGTTAACTATTAATATTATTTAGCCTATGCATATAGTACTCAACTAATTGAACATTTTTCTGTCTATAAAATTTATTGTCATTAACAATACTTTAAGTTAGAATTCATAAAATGAAGTCCTAAAAGAAAAAGCCCAATGCCTGAGATTAACTATATCCAGGCTGTGATATTTTTATTTTCTCCAAAGCAATGTAATTGTGTTGATATTGAGATGTCAATGGCAAAAAAAAAAAAAATGGGTTTGACCTTCTAGACGTACAATTTAATAATTGTCATTCCTGTCATTAGAGGGACAATAATGCATTTAGTTTTTCCTCTGGAAAGGTTAAGGACACTGTTATATTATCAAAAGTAGCACTCTCAAAATTACACAAAATGATACATGTTCTTTTGAAGGCATTTTATCAATGGTTATTGATTCAACCCAGAAACTGGATTTAATAATGACTGCTTTGCTAAGTACATATCATGGTGAAGTCCTCGAACCAGCAATCTTCAAATGACTGGGCTGTGTCAGCACTGATACCTGTGGAGACCAATTATCCAGACCTTTAGATTATCAAAACAATGTTTATTTTATTTGGCAAAAGACAAATTGAAGTAATTTGATCTCATTATTTTTTTATACACATTTTGCGTACTATATTGTGGTTAAATATGTTTAATAGACATTAATTTTTATTGCATTTTAGCCTGGTGTATATGTTTGACTTTTAGAATGTATACTTTTGATGTGTATGTGTTTAACTGTTAAAGTATACGATGAAGAAATTAATAATACAAAGGGATGGAAATACTTGAAATTAACGTATAATTTCACTATACAATTATTTATATAATATTCCATATACATTTTAATCTTTAATGTTCGCATTAAGTACATATACTTTTGTTAACTCATGTTCGCTATGCAAAACTTTATTTTAGGAAATAACCATAAAGCAGTGTCTAGAAAACATCGTCAAATGTGAATTTATTGGCTTTTGACATATCAAGACACATATTATATATTAATTATACATGTTAATTACGTATTAAGACACAAAATTAATATAGGCTTTCCTCCATGAGGAACAGAGTTGGAAACTAAATAAGCAAAGCTGTCATGTGTCAAGGATGGGGAAGAGCCTGAGGACTTAAGCTCCTTGTAAACTACCTGGCTGGAGTTTCATGATCCCCAGCAGGTATGAGGCTCTTAGGTGAGATACATAAGACTTCCTTACTCCCAGCAAGGGAGCAGTCATACCAGGATTTCTGTCAACCCCAAGCCTCTGTCTGCAGAGTAGCACAAGGAAAGCCTCTGTCATGGTCAATGTCACAGTGAACTACGGAGGCTGCATCACGTCTCACAGTCAGTAAGCAAGTCTGACTTTTGAGTCACAGAAAAAGCTACTGCTTCTTTTTCCGAAGGCCATTCACTATCAGAACCAACTTGATACGACAGTCTGTAGCCAAAGTTCACCAACGTTTTTCTGCAAAGTGTGTAGAAACTTGAGAAGTCTCCAGAGAATTATCTGTTAACAAACTGGAGTACACACAACTTCTTAGATTCATATTAATTCTGTTGATACTGTTTTGTGAAATACACTCCCATGAGAGTCTGGATTAGGTGAAGAAAGAAATGTTTAAATGTCCAATTAGTTAAGTTTTGATCAGTAGATAATTGACTATGAAACAAATCCTAATGTTTAACACACAGGAATGCCAAGACTTCAAACTGGAATTTTGTTTTGTCTTCTATCATCCCTTAGCCACCCATATACTTTCTCAATGATTGGAAAATTTTCACTTATGTATATGTTGTAGTCAGAGTTTACAAGAGATTAGATTTAACATGGAACAAATGTATAGGATTATTTTATAATATTCATCCAAAAAATCAAATGAAGAAGAGTGCAAGAGATCTGTTCAACTACTAGAGATCCAAAGAATCCAGCTGGAGGACTGGAGTCCACAGAAATGTCCTATGCAAGTCTGTGTCAAGGACCTACACTGGCAAGGCCCAAAGGCCAGTGGTGAAAGGTAGATAGTCTGTGCCAGTAGCATGAAAGATCTGTGCCAGCAGCCTGAGGGATCTTCACTGGATCCAGGATGTGTTGCTCAAGCTGACGGCCAGAGCTCCCTCAAAGAGCACAAAAGCCATCCTCAGCAACAGTGAGTACCTGAGCTCTTCTGATGATGCAAACGTCTGAGTTCACATCAGTAAGACCAGCACAGCAAACTTTTCCCACAACAGCACAGCATCTTCCCTGCAGTTCTCCTTTCATTTTGCAGACAACAGTCTTCTGATTGGCTTTCCACACCCGTAGCCATGCTGATTCTGTTCAGCAGAATGTTCCAAGTTCACCATCCGTTAATCCACTGCAGGATACTAACATTACAAATGTAAATAGGATGGCATTAAGAGGTTAACAAGAGCAGCAGGAAAAAAAAAAATCAATTATAAGGAAATGAATTACATAATAAAAGGTTATTTTATGGTGCTGTAACATTATGTGTCAGAGGTCACAAAAGCCAAGTATGGAAACTTTGTTTAGATTTACAGGTTTTGAAATAAACTATCTGTTATTTTCAAAAATAACACTTGTACTCTGTTACTACACTACATTGAAATGTTAACTATCATAGTTCACTTTTGTCTCTTAGACTTGAAGGGGCTCTTTGCAGTGACTGATGTCATGGTGCAAACACGTGATTCAACTATAATACAAGACCCTTAAAATGTGTTTCCTTGACACGATTCTTTGTAAAATATATGCAGCCTTCTTTAAAGTTCTTCTTGAGGGCAGGAGAGATAGCTTTGCAGTCTGGGCACCTGCCTGGCAAGCTCATAGACCTGGTTTCAGCCCCCCATAGTGCATGTTATGCTGGCTCTGAGCAGAGCCAGTTACTGAAACTGGGTGTGGTAGTGCATGGCTGTAATCCCAGTGCGAGGGAGTCGGAGACATGAGGATCAGTGTAAGTCTGAACTGCATAACAAGAACCTGTAGCAAACACACAATCTGAAAAAAATAATGAAGGTCTCCTTGCAGATGTGATAGGACTCAGTGTGATTCTTAGTTTTCAATTTAGAATTAATTAATAGAGTGAAAAGAAAATACACAAGCTGGGAAAAAATTATATCTGCTTAGCCAAAGGGTTTCTATCAAGAATACATACATATTTTTTTTTAAATCAGTATCCCCCAAATTCAAAGCCCCAATTCAAACATGTGGGTATCTAAAATGAATATACACTTCACAGATGAAGAAACACAAACGACAAATAAATATTTGAAAAACACTATTGGTCATTCTAGAAATTCAAATGAAAACAACACTGAGATTTCATCTTACCACATAAAGAATGGCTCTTATCGAGAAGTCAACCAATAATAAATGCTGGAGGGGCTGTGGGGTAAAGGGATCCCTTCTCCACTGTTGGTGGAAGTGTAGATTGGTGAATCCCTTATGAAAATCAGTGTGTTTTCCCAAATGAATTGAAAACATCATACCACAGTGATAAATGTGCAACCATGTTTATAGCAATGTGATTTATCATAGCTAAATATTAAAAATAATTTAAATGCCCATTAGTTGAAGAATGAGTAAAGAGATGCAATGCTTTTATATGACAGAGTATGAGTGAAGTATAACAAAGATAAACTTGAGGCTTTTCTAGGTAAATGTAGGTGATTAGATACTATATTCATAGGTGAAATAAATCAGACCCATATATGTAAACATTGTCTCTCTACTGTAAGAACCTGAAAGTGTAAATAAAAATCTGAAGGATACAATAGATACTGTGAAAGGGAAAGAATCTGTTGAAAGGGAAGGAAAAATATCAGGATGATGAAAAAGACAAAAAAAAAAAAAATAGAAGGAGTACACACACACACACAGACACACACACACACACACACACACACACATTGGATAATTAATTATATTGCTGATTTTTTCTGGTCTGTTGAGAGGAGCAGTTAATGCTTAAAATTTTTGGTTCTACTTTTAAATTTCTTATAACTTTCTTTATTTTTTAAAAAATGTACTTGGTTTTTACAGGGTCTCATTACACAGTTCAAATTCAAGTGATTCTCCTGTTTTCAGGCTAGCCAGCACTGGGTTTACAGGCGTACGCCACTATGCCAGGACTCTGTGGCTGGCTCGGCCCACATGTATGGTGCTGGAGATCAAACTGTGGTCCCTGCATTGGCCTAAGCAGATGCTTAGTCCACTGAATTATCTTACCAGCCCTCTTATCACTTCTTTAAAATCAATTTTGAATGGTTATACCTGATAATCTAATTTTAGGATACCATCATGCAATACAATAATCTTATCAAATTCCTATTATTTTGTTTTGTGAAGTTGTATATCATTTCTAATTTTTTTGTTTTTACCATTTTATAGTTCCTTTAAAAAATGAGAGAGAAGTGAAAAGGGTAGGTCCTTAAAGTCTTTTCAATGGGAAAAGTCCATAAGTTGATTTCAGAAACTGTTCAGAAGTTTTCATTAAGTCTAAAATTAGGTAATTTTTTTGCATATTATAATCAAAAGTCTCCTTTTTATGGTTTCATTGTTTCATTTATAGGGCAGAGCTGCCTTTACTACCTCACTCATTGGCTGCCACTCTCCCAAAGAATTTCATGTTTATAACTTCCGGATTTCTAGTTTTCTTCTATTACTTAAATTATTCCACCAGATCATGTTTCTTGGCTTTATTTTCTTTAACCTTTTTAATCTGTTCCAATGCAGATAACAGATGGTGATCAAATTATATAGTAAATGTTTAAATAAAAGAAGTTGATTGCTGGGCGTGGTGGCACACGCTTTTAATCCCAGCACTCAGGGAGGCTGAGACAGGAGGATTGTTACTTGTTTGAGACTAGCCTGGGCTACAAAAGTGAGCTCAAGGCCAGCCTGAACTGCATAGCGAGACCCTGTCTCAAAAAGAGGAAAAAAAAAAAGAATTTGATTATAGTAAAAGTAACATTGTCATTAACCCTCCCTGAATCACTCTGCCTTAGTTAATAAACAACAGGATACATCCCATCATTCTTGTCCTAGACAAAAAAGGCAAAGCAGAAGACATCAAATAAATCTCTGAGTTGAAATTATTCTGCAGGGTTATTCTGATAAAATCCTTGGTTCTGCAAGAAAATAGACCTGGGGATCACTGGATCATATTAGAAGATGCAGATACAACCACAATCACACTCAGCCATCTTATCTTTGACAAAGAGGGCCAAATGTGTTCACTGCCCGAAAGACAGCCTCTTTAATAAATGGTCCTGGGAAAACTGGCTTTCCACATGCTGAAGACTAAAACCAGAACCATGTCTATCACCAGGCACTCGAGAAAAGTAAAAATGGATCAAATATCTCAATATTAAAATAGAAATACTAAGTCTTGCCCTTTCCTGATAAAAAATATGGTGAATTCTGCTGCCTTGTACCATGGAATAGAACAGCAGGCTTCTAAAACATTACCATTCATCTTATTTACTGGCAACATGTGACTTCTGGGTATTATCCAAAGTCAAAATGAACATGAAAGGCAAATAGTTTGCCTTGAGAGAAGAAATTTAGGCAGCCATGGCAGTGCAACTGATGATATGAAAGAAGATTCACAGAATTGCTTTGAAAATGATGAGAATAATGGAATAAATGCATCAAAGTGAAAGCAAGTATTTTGGAGAGGATTAATGGCAATGTGTACTATAATAAATATATCTAATTTGAATATTCACCTTATATTTCCATCACACCTCATATGGTCTTTACTTGGTACTTACATTTTCACTTATTATACTTATTGACAGTAGTAATGTATTTTCAGGTCATTTTATTATTATTATATTAGACTTGAAAAATGAAAACCTCAATATTGGAGCTCCAGCACTGTGTGCAATAACTAAATCATTTGTGTGGAAGAAAGAAGAAACCTATTACTCATAAATATTCTTTATGTCAGGGCATTTTTTATGCCGCAGTTTTGAAAGTGGTTATTTAAAACTGAGAATTATGGAAACATATTTTCAACTTCACTAGTTGTTATTTATTGAAAATCCTCAGAGACGGCAGCAGTCATGAATATATCACAGGCCATTTTAGGATGATCTTTTTATTTATTTATTTATTTATTTATTTATTTATTTATTTATTTTTTATTGTTTAAATTTAACACGGGTTATATTACATATTTTCATCGTCAGATCAGTTTAGATTAATACATATAGGTATATAAGATTGATCAAGCAATTAAACATTAACCCTTCTAAATCAACATT